>SJYC01106800.1:0-33028 GCA_006408675.1 Madoqua kirkii | reverse complement strand
CTTACACTGTATAATTGTAAGGGATTTGATTTAGGTCATACCTGAATGGTCTAGTGGTTTTCCCTACTTTCTTCAATTTAAGTCTGAATTTGGCAGTAATAACATGCAAGTATACATGTTATAAAAATGTACTAAAACATCTATAACTTCCATCTTAAAAACCTAAAATGAGATTCCAAAATTTGTTCAGAATAAAGAACAAAAGACTTTTAAGTAAGATCCTTAATATAGCTGCTAAAATATTTTTTTTCTCAGATCCTTTGAGATCTGAGGCCAGAGTTCCATCTAATACAAGGTAACCTGAAACATATTTAAGCATCAGGAAACGATATGCAAACAGGTAAGGGATGTACCGATATTCAGCTTTAGCTTTACAGCACAGCTAAAATCTGCCATTCAGCTTCAGTTTTAGACCTGTTTTTAGAAGGCAGGAGCTGAAACCTACAAGGTCATTTCTGGCATCAGTGAACTTGCCCATGATCAATTACCTTATGACTGAGTAGCTTGTGATCACAACTAAACTTTGTCACTAATAGTGTATCATTTGAACTTATTGCAAACATCTGCAGATTCACTTGAAATACAGGTTAAGAACTGTAGTTATGACCTAGATGAAACCATGTATTTTACATGTTGAAGTTACATAAACCAAGAAAACATAAGTATCTGTAAGTATTGCAGTAATATATAATTTTGGAAGCTGTTCACTCTACACCACAAAATAATTTAAAACTTCCAAATAACTTAATTCTTGGAAAAATAATTTGGAATAAAAATATCAAAAGATATCAGCCAGCTCTTTCTAGAAATCTTAGTAAAGCAAAATAAGAATAATTTAATAACTCTTAATATTTCTACAATTTTAGTATATTACTAGAACCCTGGGTCGGGAAGATCCCCTGGAGAAATAAATGGCAATCCATTCCAGTATTCTTGCCTGGAAAATCCCATGAAGAGAGGAGCCTGGTAGGCTACAGTCCATGGGGTGGTAAGAGTCAGACACGACTTAGCAACTAAACCACCACCATTAAACTAATGTTTAAGAACTATGCTTTTTAAGTACTTAACATTCAGTCCTGAGACCTTCAAGAAAAATCCACTTGGGAATTTTCATTTCTCATGAGAAAATTAAAAACAGAATCTCAATCTGTGAAAGAGCATAAGTTACCATTTTGGCAAAAACACCTATCCAGATAAAGCACTGACATGCACTTTTCACCTTGGAGCATTCCCCCACTCTCCTATTTAAAAGAGTAAATGGGGGGTTTATCAGTCCCAATTTTACCCTGGATGTTACTTACAAGCCCTGCTGTCAGTGAAGGCCTTCTGAAGCACCTTCCTTCACCTGCTCCTTAGGTGAGGCGGGTGGGGAAAACTCATACTCAAATGAAAGACATCCCTGTGTCTTAGGTTCATCTTGCGAAGCTCCTGTTAACCCACCTTCACAAAACAATCTGCTTTCGCCCACACCTCACCCCTAACATAGTCGGGGTGACGGGTACTGGGAAGATGGCATAAAAAGACCTGAAAACAATACGGGCTTTGGACCAAGAAGCAAGGGGCGGCAGCCTAACTCACTAACTCAGAAGGAAATGTAGCCTCCAGGTCCTTCTGCTCTCTCCTCTCCTGCACGCAGATTAAGACTGCTCTCGCAGGAGTGTGACGCCAGTGAAGCTACGGACAGACATACAACAGCACGTGTGGGCCCTAGCACCAAGTAGCTGCTCAGTAAACGCTGGCTCCCACCATCCTGCGCACTTCAGCGCTGCCGCCTCGGTTTCAGATATTACCTATCCTCCGGAATGGCGGCTGTAACAGAGTCTCACCAGGTACAAAGGCTTGGTATTTTCCCGTAATCTCTCCTCCTAAGCGTTTGCTTTCAAGCTCCAGCATTTCTAGTCCGTTCCCTGACGAGAACTGCCATGTGCTGGTCCTACTCACGTGTCTCTAAACTTCTGGAAGGAGAGAGGGAGAAAAATCCAGAAAAACTGAGAGAAAGGGGCCGAGATTCAAGCATTATCTAGAGGGCACCTCCCAGAACTCACATTACACAATTTGAAAAGAGGGGAAGAACTGCTGGACGCCACAACGAGATGCTGAGGCCTGCGGGAACGCGGCGCGGTGGGCAGCGCCCCCACCCCCATCCATCCCCAGCGGGAAAGCCAGGCGTCTCTGGCCACATTTCCACATCCTGAAGCGAGAAAGGCGGCGGAGCCGCGTGCGCGCCCGAGACAGCCGCCCGCGCGTGCCTCTGCCAGCGCCAGGACACAGCCCCCCGCCGGGGCCGAGGCGGAGGAGGCGGCATCCCGCCTCACTTCCTGCAGCGGAGGAAAGACATCTTGCCGCAGGGCGGCCAGCGGCGGAGCGCGCCCCGCCGCACCTACGTGGCGCCGCCGGCTCGAGAGGAGTGGGGCTCGGAAGCCGCCCCGCCGGCCCGGCTCCCCGCCGGGCTCCCGCAGAGAGGCGAGGCGCGGGAGCCCGCGGGCGCGGCTGGGGGCGCGCGGCGCGGCGGGAGCGAGCGCGCGGGCCGCCGCCGGGTCACCCACCTTCCTCACGCGGCGGGCCGTGTAGAGCCCCATGCCGTCCTGAACGCGGGAGGACTTCAGGGAGAACCTGTCCGGCACGTACATGCCCAGCATGTTGCCGCCGCGCCGCCGCCGCCCTCAGCGCCGGCACCGGGGAATTGGGGTGCCGGGGCGGCGGGGAGAGGCCAGCGGGCAGGAGGAAATGGAGCCTCCCTCCCAGAATCCCCACCTCCCCGCCGACTCCAGGATCCCCCGCGGCCCGGCCCCTCCTAGTCCCGGGTCCGGCTCGGCCGCGAGCGGCGGAGGCCGCGGCTGCCACGGCGGGCGCGGGGGCGCGGGGACGCCGCGGGCGGGGACGCCGCGCGCTGATTGGCCCGAAGTTAGCGGCCCGCACCCGCGCGCGGCGCGGAGCCTCGAACCCGGAGGCCAGGGAGCCGAGCCGCCTGCCCGCGCGCTGCGCCGGCCTGGGCGACGTGCCCGCCCTTCCCTGGCCTCTGGGGTTCGACTCTGAACTAGTGCTCCCAGTCGGGGGATTTTACACTCTTCAGATGCAAAACTAAATGGGTCTGGACAGAGCTGGGGCCATCCTCCGAAACAACTGTACAAGTTTCAGACCGAAAGCATACTTACTGCCTAGCTACTGAGAGCAGTCCCTGAGCTCTAGGAAATGTCAACCCTTTTACCTGTGAGGTCCGCGTCTTTGGGTTACTTCATGCTTATTTCAGAGGCTTAAACTCCTAGGGGACTAATAAATACATTGATTAACGTTCAGAGACAAGAGGGTATACGCAGCCTGCAAGTAATCCACTTCAAGCTGACTCGAAATGTGTTGTGAACAACTGAAGTAATATTTATATCCAGTAGAAATTAGTTCCCTTATGGTGTCTTAATCCCTGGGAATTTCTTACACTTCCAAAGATAAACTATCCCCGTGTCTTGTCTTCCTGGAAAATCACCAGACCAATTCTGGATTTTCAGTCAAAATGTGAGATGGGGGAGATAAAAGGGAGTGACCAAACAATAGAATCTGGAATTTCGACCGTAAATTAACAAGTCTTCATTTAGTGTTTTTAATAAAGTTAGTAGATACTGCAGTGGCATTCAGAATTTCGAAAAGATGTTTGTTTCTTCAGGAGGAACTGGAATCTCTCTATTCATTTCTCTGGATATTCTTGATCATTTTCTACACTGGATTCTTTTCTCAGAAAGTATTTGATGTTCTCAATAAATATTGTTTCTTATAAGCCGATAAAATAATAATTTGACAAAATTGAAGGCACACTGTTAAGAAAAACTCATCTGAATACATTGTAAAGATCTTATTGGCTTTATTCAACCGTTCATGATTTAGACAACATCCACTGTGACTGAAAGAAAGGAGCTCCGAGGACTTATACAAAATGAAAGGCTTTTATGAGAAGAAGGGCTTAGGAACAAGAAAGTCATACAGGCAAAAAACGGATTGGCTATTGAAAGGTATCTTTCTTTTACGGGATGGTGGGAGTCTATTAGGCTTATCACCTCAACTAATGCTGATCAAGCACCTACCTATTGGCTGGCCAAAGCTCCCATTTTCTAGGAGAGCCAAAATTTGGGATTGTCTCAGTTTTGATGGAGAATTTAGTATAAGGAACTCCATTTGCCTACTGTCATGTTTTTAGCAACACAGGTGGAAATGATTTCTGTCTTCTGGGCTACGGAAAACTTTGGAACATAAACAGTTCTAATTTCCTAAGTAGGAGAATTTTATTAAAGTTCAGAAAAAGAGTTTTGAAAACGCATTAAGAAAATCATGTTAATAGTGGTATTTGGACCGAGAAGGCGATGGCACCCCACTCCAGTACTCTTGCCTGGTAAATCCCATGGACAGAGGAGCCTGGTAGGCTGCGGTCCATGGGGTCTCGAAGAGTTGGACATGACTGAGCGACTTCCCTTTCACTTTTCACTTTCACGCACTGGAAAAGGAAATGACAACCCACTCCAGTGTCCTTGCTTGGAGAATCCCAGGGATGGTGGAGCCTAGTGGGCTGCCGTCTATGGGGTCACACAGAGTCGGACACGACTGAAGTGACTCAGCAGCAGCAGCAGCAGTAGTATTTGGAAATTTTTAAGAATTAATTATGAAGAAAAAAAAAATGAAGGGTAGGTGGCTAGGGATGAGAAGAACAAATGCCTTAATCATTCTCTTGAGTTCTGATCCCTTTGATCTACCATTGAAGATGTGTAACTTTTCATAGGGGTATGTGAATTAACTTTGGCTTCCCAGATAGCACAGTAGTAAAAAGTCCACTTGCCAGTGCCGGAGACTGGGCGTCGGGTCGGAGTTCAGTGTCCCTGAGTTCAGAAGATCCTCTGGGGGAGGAAATGGCTACTCACTCCAGGATTCTTGCCTGGGAAATTCCATGGAATGCAGAGCCTGGCAGGGTACAGTCAACGAAGTTACAGAGTCAGACACGACTGAGTACACACATATCAATAAATAAACGAAGTTTGGGGGAAATTTGAAATTAGATGGCCTTGAAGCATGTAATATTGGTTAATAAATATGTCTCGATTAAAAGTCAACTCTGAGGGACTTCCCTGGTGGCCCAGTGGCTAAGACTCTGTGCTTCCAATGCAGGGGCCCCAGACTCCATCCTTGGTTGGGGAACTAAAGACCCCCTGGGTGCTGCTGTGAAGACCAGGTGCAGCCAAATAATTAAATAATAAATAAAACAAATAGTTTTTGAAAAGTCAATTCTGAGGATAATCTGAGATTTTCTAATTAGTCAGTGGTGAGCTGAGAATCCATTTGTTGTTTGTTCCTCAAAGAATCTGGACTAAGTAGGTTTTCCGGGAGTCCGTTCAGCCAGAGCAGGTCCACTGAGCCCAGCTGGATCCAGACCACAGTCCAGAGGTACCCTGGCACTTTACCCGGGGCACTCACTTCCTGTCACACACAACCTTTCAGCCCTGACCCTCAGGCCATCCAGGCTCCTCTGCTGGATGCTCTACTGTGTCTCTTTGGGCACAGAAGCTTCCATGGATTCTGATCAATAGAAAAAGAAAAGTTTTCTGGACTTAGTCTGATAGAAGCCTCATTCACTGATGACCCATCTCTGGCATAACTCCCGTTTTATTGCTGCTACGTTTCTAGGTGAACCAAGTCTTCATCTTGAGAATGCTTATCTTTCAAAGTAGCTATCTTTACTAATTAGGAAGGAATCAAAAATAAATTCATTTGTAAAGATAAATCTGAGATTAATAAAATGAGAAACTTTCTGGATCATCTATGAATCTCTATCAGAGATTTTGATACAGCTAACACAAACAGTATATTTCATTAAAGCATGGAGTGTTCTTTTTATCTATTTGTTGGATTTTTCTGAAGATCTACTACGTAAAACATAGAAACCAGAAACAAAAGCTCTTAAAAATAATCTATCTTACAACACATAAAAAGGGATACATATTTGCCAAATCAAAATGAACAATACTGACCGGAAATTTGATTTTGAAGCCCTTAAGACAGTAGTGGCAGAATGAGTCATTTCTTTAAGCTTTTAAAGCTAGAAAATGACCTTTCAATACCGTCTTTGAAAAACGGGAAATTAAAAGTCTGCTTTATATCAAGAGTTTAAATCCAGTCTTAAAGAAATTAAAAAAAAATCAAAACATTGACATGAAGCTACTACCATGTACCTGATTTACTTATTCTAGAAAATACTACACAATCTTGACACAATAGAAATGACTCCAAATAAGTTTTTCCTTACTTTCAAATTTGTTTTTGGAGGACGTTTTTTTCATTGATATGCCTAAATCAAGCTCTAGTTTTTTAATTCAAACTTGTATACTGATGCAGGCCTTGTTCTTTTACTATAGAGGGGAGACTTAAATTATAATTCTGTAATAGTTCATTCTTTTACCACACATACTATAAAATCTTTTCATTGTGTCTCAGTTATTAATTACTGTTACCAACTCTCATGGTAGATTAAAAGCCTGATTAAAAAAATACTGGTTTGTTTATTTTTTGTCTCCTTAGAGTCAGAAGGATTGTAGTGAATGACTATAAAACCAATTGCCTGAGCAGAAAAGAATACAGATACATTTTTTGAGACTCAAAAAAGAAAGAAAGAAATCTTAAAAATAAAATCTAGAGTTTGGTTGCTGGATTCCTGCTCTGCATTGATTCCATAGTAACAACAGTGCCATGAAAAGATGATACTGCAACCTGAAAATGTCTGCCCATTAAATTTTCTTTAGTGTCTCACTTTTGAATGATGACAGCAAAGATTTGTATGCAGTACCAGAGAAGAATCATAAAATTCTTAGTTGTATGCAGTACCAGAGAAGAATCATAAAATTCTTTGATTAGAAGAAACCTAGAAGTTGTTGGGACTAGAGTGAGTGATGCTGTAAAAAGAAAAGCAAAAGGACAAATCAGTGGTCATCTCAGCCACCCCCAAAGTTAGGTGCTATTCGTGGAGCAGTTGTGGAAAGGTAGCATGAAGCTAAAGGAAAGGGAAACCAGGAAAGATAATTATTTCCTACTATATGCCAGAAACTGGACCAGGCTTTTCCTATTCATTATCTTAAAGCCCTAAAACAGCCCTAACATAATAGCCCTGCAAAGAAAATGTATTAGCCTCGTTTTATACACAAGAGATAGGTGATTGATCTTACTCAATTTCCTGCACCCATGAAGTGGTGAAGGTTAAAAACAAAACAAAACAAAACTCAGATCTGGTTGATTCCAATGTCCTTGATTTTATCTCCAGCTGATTCGGTCTGACTCACTCTCTAGTAAGGATTAGTAGCACCTCTGGGCTTCCCAGATGGCTCAGGGGTAAAGACTCTGCCAGCATCGCAGGAGACACAGGTTCAATCCCTGTGTCAGGAAGACCCCCTGGAGGAGGAAAGGGCAACAACTCCAGTGTTCTTGCGGGGAAAATCTCATGGACAGAGGAGCCTGCTGGCCAAAGTCCGTAGGGTGGCGAAGAATCAGACCCAACTGAGCCACTGACTGCACGCACACACACAGCACCTGCAGAACAAACAGAGCTCCCCCTCTTTCTTTTCTCTTTCATATCTCCTTTCCAATCCTCCTCCAACTCCTCTAGATCTGAGCAGAAAATCTGGCCAAAGTCAAGTAAATAGTTACCCTGTGCTCAAATGCTCCTATTCGATTCAAGTGACTGTGTCCAAGAAAAGACAAAGTTATGTGATTCTCCAAGGGATATCTCTCATCAGAGAGGACTCTAAGGCTCCGCTTTTGTGAAACGTTTCTCTGAACCTTACAGATATTTCAAGAATTATCCAGTTCATAACCACAGCCTAACTCATCCACAAATTTTTCATCCACAGAAATAAGATTTAAAAGAATCAGTAATTAACCAAAAAGAAATACCAATGCTCTTACGTTTGTTAGAGCCACTCAATTTATCCTGCTGGTTTCCCTTTCCCCTTGCTAAAATAAAATTGTTACTGAAACATTGTTAAAAATAGGTGGGTCACCTTAATACACCATTCAAATGAGTAAGGAGGAACTTAGTTTAAGTGATTATTTTCTATAAACTCTCTGATATAATGCAGGGAGTAAACATAATTATTATTATAATGCTTACTAACTCTTTAGCATGGAGGCAAAAATCAACTTTTTCTGTATAAAATGTTAATTTAAAATAAAGATCATATCTGAGTCCTGATGTCTTGGTGACCTGTCAGTAAAAAGGGGAGCATATGCAACTGATGATGTAATTCCCTTTTGAATTGGGGTCTCCATAAGGCCTCGTCCTCTGCCCATTGTCTCTGCTTAGATTTGGCAGATTGAAGTTTCACAAAGTATTTCATCATCAGAGAGGTAAGCTTCTAACTCTATCCTGTTATGCTGAGTATTAATGCAGTCATGGCAAATTAATATTGTTTGAAGATCATTAATTTTAGAACTTCCTCTGTTGTTTCCATTTGCAGCCAAGTACCATAGTAACATAAATTTACATATGAATGAAGAATATGTTATTTTTCTTAGCATTTTGGGTGAACTGAAGAAAATAATGATCATAACATTGGTTTATCTGTTTCAAAGTCTTTGTAACTAGCAATGGAATATGAGTGTCATTTATTTCTAACACATCAACAAAATCTGTTGCTGAAATAGGTCCATTGATCTTAAGCTTTTATATCCAACTCTAAGTTGTGAATTGTAATATTTAAATGGTAGATGTGACTGAAATAAGAAACAATGCTTTTTTTCTGAAAGTTACTAATACTGCTTGCCCTAAAGGTAATTTAAAATCTTTGTTATAAAAAACTTGTCAACATACAGAAAACCAAATTGGAAGACTTCTGGCTATGTGACAGGTGCATTCTCTAGAGAAAAGATAGCAAAAATAAATAAAGTAAAAACAACACTTATACCATGGGGTCAAATGTTTCCTCCATGAGCTATAATCCAGTCAGTCTTTGCACTGCTCTTCTCTCTGCCTGAGGAACTCAGTTATTGTAAGTTTCTCTTTGTAAAAGGCCACAATGCAGCTGCAAAGAAAAAATTGGCATTATGCTGATTCCTCACCATTTCTGAATGTTTCTGCAAAATTTTGCCACAAAGAACCTTAGGCCCAAAGGAAGCAAAAAGACTTTTGTTAAAAAAAATCACACAGATTGTGCTGGAGTTTGTGCTAAATTATATCAGCTACCCACAAACATAGCTTCTGGAAACCTCTTCCTTCAGACAGAACTGCCAGAAGATTGTCCCTCCATTGCTCCTACCATGGGGAACTCCCTTCCTGTTAGAAGAGCTTCCAGTTTCTCTGCTGGAGTGGCAAGGAGCCAGGGATACAGCAAGACTTTTTGAATCAGGAAATATGGAGTTTTGAACCACATATCTGAGACATATTAACATGAGACCATAGGAAAGGTTAATAACCCCTGGAAAACTCCACTTCCTTGTCTGAACGATGATGCTGACAATGCCTACTTTGCAGAGACCCAAGCACAAAATAGTCCCAAAATAAATGGAAGTTATTATCATCAAGGATCAGAACTAAGCCTTATAGCTATACTTCAATGTTTTTCAACAAGCCATCTGGATTTTGCTAGACTTACACAGAAGTGAGTCTATGAACTTCTACTGTGGCACATGGCAGACTCAATCCTTCCAGGGCAAGAAGGACATCTTTAATATATGTATAACACTGCCTATAAGACAATACCACTTCCACCGAGACAAGATGTATTGTAAAAATTCCTAGTGAGAGCTTGTAGAAAACTTTTTCTTCCCTGGGCTCATGGATCCCTTTTGTCTCTCAAAGGAGCAGAAAATAAGCCTGCATGCATGTGTGCTAAGTCGCTTCAGTCGTGTCCAACTCTTTGAGACCCTGTGGCAGCAACCAGCCAGGCTCCTCTATCCAGGGGTTCTCTAGGAAAGAATACTGGAGTGAGGGGTTGCCATGCCCTTCTCCAGGTCATATTCCGGACCCAGGAATCAAATCTCATGTCTCCTGCATTGGCAGACAGATCCTTTACCACTAACACAGCCTGGGAAACACAAAAATAAACCTACCACTAGTTAAATTGTGTCATATATATTTTGTCAGTTTGAAGTTCTTGGTTATAGTCCCAATTTATTTAGAACTTCATAAATTCTTCAATCTTTAACTCAAATTACGTGTTATCTATTTTAAAAATAAATCTTTAAAATCATTATACCACCTCCCAGAGTATTGGAAATAAAAGCAAAAATAAACAAATGGAACCTAATTAAACTTAAAAGCTTTTGCACAATAAAGGAAACTGTAAGCAAGGTGAAAAGATAGCCTTCTGAATGGGAGAAAATAATAGCAAACAAAGCAACTGACAAAGAATTAGTCTCAAAAATATACAAGCAAATCCTGCAACTCAATTCCAGAAAAATAAATGACCCAATCAAAAAATGGGCCAAAGAACTAAATAGGCATTTTTCCAAAGAAATCATACAAATGGCTAACAAACACATGAAAAAGATGCTCAACATCACTCATTATCAGACTAATGCAAACCAAAACCACAATGAGGTACCATTTCACGCCAGTCAGATGGCTGCGATCCAAAAATCTACGAACAATAAATGCTGGAGAGGGTGTGGAGAAAAGGGAACCCTCTTACGCTGTTGGTGGGAATGCAAACTAGTATGGCCACTATGGAGAACAGTGTGGCAATCCTTTATAAAATGGAGTTAGAACTGCCATATGACCCAGCAATCCCATTGCTGGGCATACACACCAAGGAAACCAGACTTGAAAGAGACACGTATACCCCAATGTTCATCACAGCACTGTTTATAATAGCCAGGACATGGAAGCAATTTAGATGTCCATCAGCAGATGAATGGATAAGAAAGGTGTGGTACATATACACATTGGAATATTACTTAGCCATTTAAAAGAATTTGAATCAGTTCTAATGATGTGGATGAAACAGGAGCCTATTATTCAGAGTGAAGTAAGCCAGAAAGAAAAACACCAATACAGTATACTAATGCATACATATGGACTTTAGAAAGAAGGTAACAATAACCCTGTATGTGAGATAGCAAAAGAGACACAGATGTATAGCACAGTCTTTGGACTCTATGGGAGAGGGTGAGGGCGGGATGATATGGGAGAATGGCATTGAAACATGTATATTATCATCTGGGAAAGGAGTAGCCAGTCCAGATTTGATGCATGATACAGGGTGCTCAGGGCTGGTGCACTGGGATGACCCTGAGGGATGGGATGGGGAGGGGGGAGGTTCACTTTCACTTTTCACTTTCATACATTGGAGAAGGAAATGGCAACCCACTCCAGTGTTCTTGCCTGGAGAATCCCAGGGACAGAGGAGCTTGGTGGGCTGCCATCTGTGGGGTCATGCAGAGTCGGACACAACTGAAGCGACTTAGCAGCAGCAGCAGCAGCAGGACCAGGGTGATGGCTGAGCATTGATAAGCCCTTGCATCCTGGTTGTGCCCAGTGGATTAAAGTGCATGCTTAAAAGAAAGCCAGACCACTTGAGGGTGCAAACGAGGTTTGCAACTTCTCAATTTAAAGCAAACAGATCTATAGAATCTGGAAAAGAAAGTTGTGGTATATATACACAGTAAAATATTACTCAGCTATTAAAAAGAACACATTTGAGTCTGTTCTAATGAGGTGGATGAAACAGGAGCCTATTATTCAGAGTGAAGTAAGCCAGAAAGAAAAACACCAATACAGTATACTAATGCATACATATGGACTTTAGAAAGAAGGTAACAATAACCCTGTATGTGAGATAGCAAAAGAGACACAGATGTATAGCACAGTCTTTGGACTCTATGGGAGAGGGTGAGGGCGGGATGATATGGGAGAATGGCATTGAAACATGTATATTATCATCTGGGAAAGGAGTAGCCAGTCCAGATTTGATGCATGATACAGGGTGCTCAGGGCTGGTGCACTGGGATGACCCTGAGGGATGGGATGGGGAGGGGGGAGGGAGGGGGTTCAGAATGGGGAACACATGTACACCCATGGCTGATTCATGTGAATGTATGACAAAACCACTACAATATTGTAAAGTAATTATCCTCCAATTAAAATGAATAAATTTATATTTAAAAATTAATAAATAAAATCGTTATATATTCCTGCAACAAGTATTTTAGAACTCCTAACCAAGGAGTGTGCCAAGCACAAGGAACATGTAATCCAAGTTATCAGACTTTGAAAATTAAAAGGTGCATGGAAATATCACTGTAACAGACACTACTTCAGGGTGAGACAAGGAGAAAAAGGAGTCTATTTAATGTTGGTACAAGAGATGTCCCATGGAGATCTTGCTTCTGTCCAATTGGAGACAGTGAATTGGGGGGGAATAACACCTTCCTGGGGCTTCCCAGGTGGCACTAATGGTAAAGAACCCGCCTGCCAATACAGGAGACCTAAGAGACCTGGGTCCCATCCCTGGATTGAGAAGATCTCCTGGAAGAGAGCCAGGCAACCCACTCCAGTATTCTTGCCTGGAGAATCCCATGGACAGAGGAGCCTGGCAGGCTACAGTCCATGGGGTTGCAAAGAGTCAGCACGACTGAAGTGACTTAACACAAACGCAGCACAACATCTTCCTGACAAGGAGGCTTCAACATTATTTCTGTCCCTTCCCTGGTGGCTCAGAGGTTAAAGCGTCTGCCTCCAATGCGGGAGACCCGGGTTTGGTCCCTGGGTCAGGAAGATCCCCTGGAGGAGGAAATGGCAATCCACTCCAGTATTCTTGCCTGGAGAATCCCATGGACGGAGAAGCCTAGTAGGTTACAATCCACGGGGTTGCAAAGAGTCGGACATGACTGAATGACTTCACCTTCACCTCAGCCTTTATTTTACTAGTAGAAAGGGAAGAGAAGCACCTTAGAGACAGAGCTCCGTAGTCCTGCATGGACACAGCAAGCATCCTGCACAGCCTACGGGAAAGAAGAAAGCCTTTCTGAGCATCAGCTGCTGACGATCAGCTGCAACACACTGTGTTTGAGCAAGTACATGGGCAAAAAAGAGACTTGGCTGCAAAATGCCTAAAGGTAGAAGTTGATGAGACGTTTTAAGTGGGACGAACAATTGTAATGAACATATGAAACATGATAGACACAGAAGAGGACATACAGTGGCCAGAGCGGATTCTTTATACACCAGAAAACGGGAAGACGTGGAACAAATACTTGAACCCAACACATTTAGCATGTGTAGTAAATTGTACACATAGCCCACGATATATTGATGTGAGGACTAAACTGAAGATTGTTCTCATTAAAAGAATGAGCCCTATCATCTTAAACAGATCTTTCATTAGGTACTAAAAAAATTTCTCCAAAATTATTTAAATATCAACACAGAACTGAATGATCTTTACCCATCCTTTACCATAAGTCTTATGCCAGAGTAAACAATGAACCATAAACACCATCCCTTGCAGCATTCTGAGTACATAGGACTCAAATTTTTCTGGGTATACTATGTTACTCCAAGATTTTTAGAAAAGATAATTAAAGTCAATAGCAAAGAAATAGAACTATTTGGAATCTTTGGATTCCAAAACTTTTGGAATCATTTTCACACAATAAGAACGTAAAGATGAAATAATGTGAGTTACTCTTTAAACTGTTTGGCTCATTTATTTCAGATTCCTGTGTCCAATATTTCACATATATTCCCCTCTTCCACCCTCTGTTTCCTTTCCCTTTTCCTGCCAGTCTCCTGGAGTGCCAGTATTATTATATGCTATAAAAAATATTTTACTCATGCAGTTGAAATGCTTTTTAACTTGCAAGCTCAGTAGGGGAAAATGTGGAGGTGTTTAATTCTCCAGTTTTTCTGTTTTTTTTTTTTAAATGGGGAATGAAAGTCAAAATCTGAAAAGTAGTGATCTGCAGTAAAACATTATTTTTCTTATTTTCCCAACGTGTCTAAATGGCATCAAGTTCAAATACTTTATTATAGATAATCCTAGCCAATTTAAATGTCCAATTTCTCAATAAAACATGAATCAGGAAAAGCCGATATCTTTGTAAATGTGCTTCCAAATTTTGCCCTCAGATAGTCTAACTAAATTTCCACCTACTTCAGTGGGAGTTATTAAAAAGTACTTCTGAAGGGAGAGTTTGGCCCATGAAATTTAAAATGATTGTAGGGTAAGTAAAATATTTCTCTACTTATGATTATTTAGTAGCTGTGAAACTTTCAACAGGAAGACCTTAAAAGCCTGTAGTATAGCAAAATTCTACTAAAAACAACTTGCTAATTTAACTAGCTTTGGAGTGTTTAAACTCATTTAAAAGAAAACATCTAATAAAGAATGCTTTATTCATTCATTCAAAAATATTTATTCATACCAACATCATTTTTTTCAAAGGATAAATATTTCCTAGCCCAATAATATTCCATATGGTGATTAGCTCTAAGTAAAATATGAAAAAGCTCCAACTCTTGCCTATGTTAAGAAAGAGATCCATGTGAAGTATTTAGTTGCATCATATGATCCTCACACTTGTTCTAGAACTAGAGGTAAATATTGAATAATTAAAGTAATTTTAAAACTACAGAAAAACTGGCCTTAATTATTTTTAATTATTTTCTTCACTGGCTTCACATGCCAAAGCTTGTTTTAGACCTTTAGTAATACAACCTTATTCTATTTAACAACTCCAATTCTCCTACTTTAGAAACAGTTCTGCCAACATCTCTGCTTGAAATATAAACTCCCTGTTTACCAGCTTTCTTAGATTCATTTACTTTTTTTGGACTTGCTACTCATTGTGGGTGAGATCTTAGTTCCCCAATCAGGGATCAAACCCATGATCCTGCAGTGGAAGCTCTGAGTTCTAACCAGTGGCCCACCAGGAAATTCCCCAGATGTCTTGGATTTAGATCCATTTCACTGTAGTCTTACCTCTTCCCATGTCACTTCCCATGTACACATGGAGGCTCTCCATAGTTTAGACCCTCAAAGCCTCACATCTAACTATTCTTTTTATACCATTCATACACTGGCTTTTTTTTTTTTTGCTTGAATGTATGGTAGATAATACAGCTAGATTAATATTCCTTATATATTATCTTGACACTTCTCTAATAACTTGAATAAATCCATATCACGTTCAGTCATTCAGTCAGTCACGTCCGACTCTTTGTGATCCCATGGACTGTAGCCCATCACGCTCCTCTGTCCGTGGGATTTTTCCAGTAAGAATACTGGAATGGATAGCCATGCCGTCCTCCAGGGATCTTCCCGACCCAGATATTGAACCTGCGTCTCCTTTGTCTCCTGCCTTGGCAGGCAGATTCTTTACCACTGAGCCACCCACCTGGGAAGCCCATAAATTCAACTGAAAGTGAAAGTCGCTCAGTCAAGTCAACTCTTTGCCACCCATGGACTATACAGTCCATGGAATTCTCCAGGCCAGAATACTGGAGTGGGTAGCCTTTCCCTTCTCCAAGGGATCTTCCCAACCCAGGGATTGAATCCAAGTCTCCCACGTTAAAGATGGGTTCTTTACCAGTTGAGCCACAAGAGAAGCCCAAAAATACTGGAGTGGGTAGCCTGTCTCTTCTCCAGGGGATCTTTGAGACTCAGGGATCAAACTGGGGTCTCCTGCATTGCAGGCAGATTCTTTACCAGCTGAGCTATCAGGGGAGCTCAGCTGAATATCTCAAATCCTTTTCCAGAAATCAATGGCCTATCCACAATAATATTCCATCCTACCCTCCCACCCTTAACTCCCTCTATTCTTTTGAACCTTCTATTCAATTAATTTCTCTCTTCTGTAAAACTTTATGAAAGCCTGCTCATTGTTGTGCTTACAATTTTCAATTGTCTAAAATGTCCTCTTCATTGTTTTCCTCTCATTTAACTTCTGCCACCCTTCCCAGTCCAATCTGTATTTCTCCTTTTCCATGAGGCCATTTCTAATCATCACAGTTGGAAGTGATCTCTCCTGCTTTGCATAGCCATGATTTGCTCTGTCCATTCATATGACACTTAACAAGCATTATCTTATACTGCTAGGTATGTGCATGTGCCGGTGTGTGTATGTTTCTCATATTTACCTGACCAGATTTTAAGGTCTTTGAAGGCAGGTACTATGTCTTAGGGCAGGAGGTGAAGAGGAACTAAAAAGTCTCTTGATGAAAGTGAAAGTGGAGAGTGAAAAAGTTGGCTTAAAGCTCAACATTCAGAAAACAAAGATCATGGCATCTAGTCCCATCACTTCATGGCAAATAGATGGGGAAACAGTGGAAACAGTGTCAGACTTTATTTTGGGGGGCTCCAAAATCACTGAAGATGGTGATTGAAGCTATGAAATTAGAAGATGCTTACTCCTTAAAAGAAAAGTTATGCCAACATAGATAGCATATTCAAAAGCAGAGATATTAGTTTGCCGACTAAGGTCCGTCTGGTCAAGGCTATGGTTTTTCCTGTGGTCATGTATGGATGTGAGAGTTGGACTGTGAAGAAGGCTGAGCACCAAAGAATTGATGCTTTTGAACTGTGGTATTGGAGAAAACTCTTGAGAGTCCCTTGGACTGCAAGGAGATCCAACCAGTCCATTCTGAAGGAGATCAGCCCTGGGATTTCTTTGGAAAGAATGATGCTAAAGCTGAAACTCCAGTACTTTGGCCACCTCACGCGAAGAGTTGACTCATTGGAAAAGACTGTGATGCTGGGAGGGATTGGGGGCAGGAGGAGAAGGGGATGACAGAGGATGAGATGGCTGGATAGTATCACAGACTTGATGGACGTGAGTCTGAGTGAACTCCGAGAGATGGTGATGGACAGGGAGGCCTGGCGTGCTGCGATTCATGGGGTTGCAAAGAGTCGGACACGACTGAGCGACTGAACTGAACTGAACTATGTCTTACACTTCATACCCTTATTTATCTAGCCTCTCACTGTAAAGATAGTGCCACAGTTCAGAGCAAGGCAGGTTATGCATTACACGCCTCGAAGAGGTTCCACTCACATTGTAGTTAGTGTAAACGGCTCCCTGTGGAGCTGGGCAGTGCACCACTGGCATGGTCAGAGATGACAACTTGCTTGCACATCTTACAGCATCAGCGTGATATTGCTGATGATACTACTTCTCTTGTGTCATTTCTCTGAAGTTTTATAACCAAAATTTCTCCATAGCTCACAGGTTCCTTTAACTCTTTCTACTAAAGTGGGTAGCAGAAAATGGCACCCCTAAATATGTCCTTTGGGCATAACTGATTGCTTTGAGCTGCTAATTTTTGAGAAACAGCCTTCACAGAAGAAACTCTGAAAACAGAGTGAAAGTTACCCTTCTATAAGGGAAATTTACATTTATAAAGAAAATCTCCAGTTTTAAGGTGCCTCCTTCCAGGTCTCTGTAACAGAAAGTGGACTCTAAATTACAAGAAACTTACTTATGGAGGCAAAGGCAGCTACTTGCATCTGTGTAACAAATCTAACCCTTTACCATGCTTTTCCTGCTAACTTACTGTAACTGGCTTCTCCCCTCTTCTCCCAGCATTTTTCCTTTGTCTTTAACTAAAGAAAGCATTTAAGGTGATGCCTTGGGCTTTGCTGGGAACTATTGAGTTTTCCTTGGTATTTGTTAATAAACTTCTGTTTGTTTTTCTCTTGCGATCTGTGTCTTATTAGTGGAGCTTCTCAGCCAAGAACTCAGAAAGTAGAGAAAAAATTATTTTTCCTCACTTACAATTTTGGTGACAAGAAAGGGACCCATTGTGACACCTTAGTTGCTCTCGAGCCTGAAGATGGTGTTAAAAGACAAACTAAAAATTTTAAGAGTTTATCTAAACAAAAATCAATTTGAATTGGGCAGTGCCAATTCAGTAACGGTTAAGAGCATCTCATCAATAGAAGTGAGGGGGACTTTTATAGAGAAAATAAGATAATTATAGATTGTGTGTAACTTAAAGCCTACTTGACTGTTTGTGATTGCTTGTAGTTAGAGTTTTGATTTTGTAAACCTTGAGACATTTACCAGCTTTCCAGGTAGCACTAGTAGTAAATAACCCGCCTGCCAATGAGGGAGACGTAAGTGAGATGGGTTGGATCCCTGGGTCAGGAAGATCCCCTGGAGGAGGGCATGGCAATCTGCTTCAGTATTCTTGCCTGGAGAATCCTTTGAACAGAGAAACCTGGCAGGCTACACTCCATAGGATAGCAAAGAGTTGGATATGACTAAAGCTACTTTGCATGGACACACAGGGCATTTACAGGCTTAGATTTTGGTTTTCTTCAGTGGGAGGCTACCTTGGTCTAATGGCCTCCTTGTTTAATTAAATTAGCAATGGGGTCCTTGGAAAACTATCATAAGCCATCAAAGGGTAAAAAAATCTTACCGAAGTCAGCTCTTCCAGATAGCCATCTGTAGTGCCCAGTCTAGGAAGGAAGGTAAAGTTTCACTTTGATTAGCTTGTTTGAATTCATACAGTAGAGAAAACACTCGTAAGAATTAGTTCTTTGAACTGTGACTCTTGTGAATTTGTTTTTGGGGTGCCCATTGGTTATTGATCCTTTCCCTCCCAAGAACAGCTTTGCTTTCCTAATTATCTTGAGAATTTGGCTTTCTGCCTGCCAACATGTATTTTGTCAGGTTCTAGTATATGCAGGTGGCTCAGCCATCAGGTCGGAAACCAAAAATATGACTGGACAGATATGTGGGTTGCATTCATTTGAGGTCAGCATCTTATGGACTGTTACCAGCTCTCAGAGGACTATTTTTCTTTCTTTGAGCTACCCATGGGGGTGGCTCCAAGACCTTGAGAGAACTGCAACTTTTGCACATTCTTTGGAGATGTGTCTTACACTCATGTTTAAGGATCATAAAATGATTTTTGGTTTTGGATTCAAGTCACTTGATAGGCATAGCTTTGGTTTTAAAAAAAAAAAAAAAAAGGAAAGAATGACTTTAAAAGCTCAGTATAGCCAGTATTCTATTGCTTGTCCTGAATGAAACTTGATAGTGAAATCTTTGAAAATATTTTTCTTTTCTTTAAGTAGCTCTAACATCAGAAATTGGCATGATTGCAAGCTGATATTCAGAGCCTAGTATAAACATTTTTGGGAGAGCATTCCCTTCTAAACTAAAATGAAACTATGTACCCAGAGGAAAGGAGATTATTCGGAATCTTTTGTAGAACAATTTATTGAAACATTCAAGAGATATATAGTTCTACATTCAGAACATATAAATCTTTTGCCTTCCATATTAATTGGAAAATTTCTCCACAATGTAAGAAGCAAACTGAAGAAAGTATAGGTGGGTAAAGGGGTCAGCCTTTTGATATCATTCACGCTACTGAACTTGAAAAAGATCAGGATGTTAGGATAAGTACTGTCTGACACAAAAGAAAAAAAAAGAAAAAATTTCATGGTAATTACCTTCAGTTCAGTTCAGTTCAGTTCAGTCACTCAGTCGTGTCCGACTCTTTGTGACCACATGAATCACAGCACGCCAGGCCTCCCTGTCCGTCATCAACTTCTGGAGTTTACTCAGAGACTCACGTCCATCGAGTCAGTGATGCCATCCAGCCATCTCATCCTCTGTCCAACCCCTTCACCTCCTGTCCCCAATCCCTCCCAGCATCAGAGTCTTTTCCAATGAGTCAACTCTTCACATGAGGTGGCCAAAGTACTGGAGTTTCAGCTTTAGCATCATTCCTTCCAAAGAACACCCAGGGCTGATCTCCTTCAGAATGGACTGGTTGGATCTAGTTAATAGGAAGCAATTGTGAATGCCATTAAATCTCAGATTGAAAGGGCCCATTCAGTAAGCACACACATCATAGTTAAATTTAGCAGATAATGCATAAAGAAATACAACTATAATAGGAACAAAATCCAAGGCTCAAAAAGGAACAAGAATCAGATTCTCATAAATTCTTTCAGTAGCAGTACGGGGCACAGTAAGGAAATTAAGCAAAAACTTAAAACCAGTAACTGATAAGGGAAAAGATAAAAGAAGTGAACCTAGAATTTTATTCCAACCAAAGTATCATTCAAACTTAAAGGCAAATAATGACATTTTCATATATATATGGATTCACACTTATTACCCTAAAACCCTGAAAGATGAAAGATACAATTCAGCAAGAAGAAAATAAAACTAGGTTAAAGCAAGTAATGAGCTCCCCAGGTGGGTAGGTGCCCAATACGCTACTGGAGATCAGTGGAGAAATAACTCCAGAAAGAATGAAGAGATGGAGCCAAAGCAAAAACAACACCCAGTTGTGCATGTGACTGGTCATAGAAACAAGGTCCAGTGCTGTAAAGAGCAATATTGCATAGGAACCTGGTCCCTGAATCCAGGCAAATTGGAAGTGGTCAAACAGGAGATGGCAAGAGTGAACAGCGACATTCTAGGAATCAATGAACTAAAATGAACTGGAATGGATGAATTTAACTCAGATGACCATTATATCTACTACTATGTACAGATTTCCCTCAGAAGAAATGGAGTATCCATCATAGTCAACAAAAGAGTCCAAAATGCAATACTTGGATGTAATCTCAAAAATGACAGAATGATCTCTGTTCGTTTCCAAGGCAAACCATTCAATATCAAGATAATCCAGGTTTATGTCCCAAGCAGTAATGCTGAAGAAGCTGAAGTTGAACAGTTCTATGAAGACCTACAAGACCTTTTACAACTAACACCCAAAAGATGTTCTTTTCATTATAGGGGACTGGAATGCTAAAGTAGGAAGTCAAGAAACACCTGGAGTAACAGGCAAATTTGGCCATGGAGTATGAATGAAGCAAGGCAAAGACTAATAGAGTTTTGCCAAGAGAACGCACTGGTCATAGCAAACACCCTCTTCTAACAACACAAGAGAAAACTCTACACATGGACATCACCAGATGGTCAATACAGAAACTGGACTGATTATATTCTTTTTTATTCTTTGCAGCCAAAGGTGGAGAAACTCTATACAGTCAGCAAAAACAAGACTGGAGCTGACTGTGGCTCAGATCATGAACTCCTTATTGGCAAATTCAGACTTAAATTGAAGATAGTAGGGAAAATCACTAGACTATTCAGGTATGACCTGAATCAAATCCCTCATAATTATAAAGTAGAAGTGACAGATAGATTCAAGGGATTAGATCTGATAGACAGAGTGCCTGAAGGACTATGGACAAAGGTTCTTGACATTGTACAGGAGACAGGGATCAAGACCATCCCCAAGAAAAAGAAATGTAAAAAAGGCAAAATGGTTGTCTGAGGAGGACTTACAAATATCTGAGAAAAGACGAGAAGCGAATAGAAAGGAGAAAGGGAAAGACATAAGCATCTGAATGCAGAGTTCCAAAGAATACCAAGGAGAGATAAGAAAGCCTTCCTCAGTGATCAATGCAAAGAAATAGAGGAAACAATAGAATGAGAAAGACTAGCGATCTCTTCAAGAAAATTAGAGACACCAAGGGAACATTTCATGCAAAGATGGGCACAATAAAGGACAGAAGTGGTATGGACCTAACAGAAGCAAAGATACTAAGAAGAGGTGGCAAGATTCACAGAAGAAGTATACACAAAAGATCTTCATGATCCAGATAATCACAATGGTGTGATCACTCACCTAGGGCCAGACATCCTGGAATATGAAGTCAAGTCACCCTTAGGAAGCATCATTATAAATAAAGCTAGTGGAGGCGATGGAAATCCAGTTGAGCTGTTTCAAATCCTAAAAGATGATGCTGTGAAAGTATTGTACTCAATATGCCAGCAAATTTGGAAAACACAGCAGTGGCCACAGAACTGGAAGAGTTCAGTTTTCATTCCCATCCCAAAGAAAGGCAATGCCAAAGAATGCTCAAACTACCACACAACTGCACTCATCTCCCAGGCTAGCAAAGTAATGCTCAAAATTCTCCAATCCAGGCTTCAACAATATGTGAACCATGAACTTCAGATATTCAAGCTGGATTTAGAAAAAGGAAACCAGAGAACCGTGAACTTCAGATATTTAAGCTGGATTTAGAAAAGGAGAACCAGAGATCAAATTGCCAACATTCACTGGATCATCAAAAAAAGGAAGAGAATTCCGGAAAGACATTTATTTCTGCTTTATTGACTATGCCAAAGCCTCTGACTGTGTGGATTACCACAAACTGTGGAAAATTCTTCAAGCAACAGGAACACCAGACCATCTGACCTGTCTCTTATAAATCTGTATGCAGGTCAGGAAGCCACAGTTAGAACTGGACATGGAGCAACAGAATGTTTCCAAATAGGGAAAGGAGTACGTCAAGGCTGTATATTGTCACCCTGCTTATGTAACTTATATGCAGAGCAGAGTACATCATGAAAAATACTAGTTCGATTAAGCACAAGCTGGAATCAAGATTGCCGAGAGAAATATCAATAACCTCAGTTATGCAGATGACACCACCCTTATGGGAGAAAGCAAAGAAGAACTAAAGAGCCTCTTGATGAAAGTGAAAGAGGAGAGTGAAAAAGTTGTATTAAAACTCATTTAGAAAACTCTGATCATGGCATCTGGTCCCATCACTCCATGGCAAATAAATGGGGAAACAGTAGAAACAGTGACAGACTTTATTTTGGGGGGCTCGAAAATCACTGCAGATGGTGATCACATCCATGAAATTAAAAAACGCTTACTCCTTGGAAGAAAAGTTATGACTAACCTTGACTCTATATTCAAAAGCAGAGACATTACTTTGTCAACAAAGGTCTGTCTAGTCAAAGCTTTGGTTTTTCCAGTAATTATGTATAAATGTGAGAGATGGACTATAAAGAAAGATGAGCGCCGAAGAATTGATGCTTTTGAACTGTGGTGTTGGAGAAGACTCTTGAGAATCTCTTGGACTGTAAGGAGATCCAATGAATCCTTTCTAAAGGAGATCAGCCCAGAGTGTTCATTGGAAGGACTGATGTTGAAGCTGAAACTCCAGTACTTTGGCCACCTCATGCGAAGAACTGACTCATTTGAAAAGACCCTGAATGCTGGGAAAGATTGAAGGCAGGAGGAGAAGGGGATGACAGAGGATGAGATGGCTGGATGGCATCACTGACTCAACGGACATGAATTTGGGTAAACTCTGTGAGTTGGTGATGAACAGGGAGGGCTGGCATGCTGCAATGCATGGGGTCACAAAGAGTCGGACACGACTGAGTGACTGAACTGAACTGAAGTAATACTGCTTCCTCAGGTGGCTTAGTGGTAAAGAATCTGCCTGCAGTGCAGATTTTGGACATGACAGAGCACATGCATTCAAAGCTATAATAGAGAAAGTGAAGTGGAGTGTCAGTTGCTCAGTTGTGTCTGACTGTTTGTAACCCCATGGACTGTAACCCACCAGGCTCCTCTGTCTGTGGAATTCTCCAGGCAAGCATACTAGATATTGATAGCCAATCACTTCTCCAGGGCATCTTCCTGACTCAGAAATTGAACCCAGGTGTCCTGGATTGCAGGCACATTCTTTTCCATCTGAACCACCAGCGAAACCCAATAATATAATAAACAATAAGCAAATATAAGTAAATTTACATCATTATAGGTTATAAAACTTCAACAATTGTTTGAAGTCAATGAAGACTTATAATTCTAGTTATTATTGACACAGCCAAGTTGTGTGTGTGTGTGCGTGCGTGTATGTGTGGAGGATGCAGAGAGAAACCAAGGTGAGTAAATGCATGTTAAATTTGGAGGCTTATTTTGATTGGCTCTAATTGTTATTAGGGAAAATGTTTAGATGTATCTGTTAAAGTTCTCTAGGATACTGAGAAGTAGAAAAAGTAAAAAGAAACATTGGGGGGAAAGTAATGAAGAGAAAGCATATAATATATAGCATATATGTAAATAACCAGAAAAAGTTAAAACAAAGACATAATTGCAATCAATAGGGATGGGTTGAAAATAATCTGTGAGACATGGAAGCAACCCAGATGTCCAACAGATGAACGCATAAACAAAATGTGATATAAACTTGTAATGGAATATCATTCAGCCTTATAAAAGAAGGACATTTTGACATATGCTATAGAATGGGTGAATCCTGAGGATATTATGGTGAAATAAGCCAGTAACATGAAAACAAATACTATATGATTCTAGTCATATGACCTATACAAAATTGCCAAATTCTGGAAACACAAAATAAAGTCATGGAGAGAGGAAGAAATGGGAAGTTGTTTTTTAATGGGCAAGCAGTTTCATTCTGCAGGGCGAAAAATAATTTTATAGATACACTGCACAATGTACATATACTTTCCTTCCAAGGAGCAAATGTTTTTTAATTTCATGGTTGCAGTCACCATCTGCAGTGATTTTGGAGCCCCCAAAAATAAAGTCTGTCACTGTTTCCACTGTTTCCCTATTTATTTGCAATGAAGTGATAGGACCGGATGCCATGATTTTAGTTTTTTGAATGTTGAGTTTTAAGCTAACTTTTTCACTTTCTTCTTTCACTTTCATCATGAGGCTCTTTTCTTTTGGAAGAAAAGCTATGACCAATCTAGACAGTATATTAAAAAGCAGAGACATTACTTTGCCAACAAAGGTCTATCTAGTCAAAGTTATGGTTTTTTCAGTAATCATGTGTGGATGTGAGAGTTGAACTATAAAGAAAGCTGAGCACTAAAGAATTGATGCTTGTGAACTGTGGTTTTGGACAAGGCTCTTGAGAGTCCCTTGGACTGCATGGAGATCAAATCAGTCAATTCTAAAGAAAATCAGTCCTGAATATTCATTGGAAGGACTAATGTTGAAGCTGAAACTCCAATACTTTGGCCCCCTTGATGCAAAGAATTGACTCATTGGAAAAGCCTCTGATGCTGGGAAAGACTGAAGGTAGGAGAAGGGGATGACAGAGGATGAGATGGTTGGATGGCATCACAGACTCAATGGACATGAGTTTGAGCAAGCTCAGGGATATGGTGATGGACAGGGAGGCCTAACGTGCTACAGTCCATGGGGTCACAAAGAGTCAGACATGACTGAGTGTCTGAACTGAACTGAGGACATAGAAGCAACCTAGATGTCCACCAACAGATGAATGAATACAGAATTTGTTTTATATATATATATATATATATATACAATAAAATATTTCTCAGCTGCAAAAAAAAAAAAGAATGAATTAGAATCCACGCATTGCAGTCCATGGGGCTGCAAAGAGTCAGACACAAATGACCGACTGAACTGAACTGAATTGAAATATTCTTTACACTACCGAACTGTAGACTTATAAAGTTAAGATGGTAATTTTTTATGTGTAATTTATAATTACTAACAAAAAGCTGTAAAAGACAGAATCAGTGATTGGACTCAGAAACTAAAGCAGAGCCCTTTAAAGCACAAGGCTCAAAACAGAGTTCCTCTTGCCAGCGCCTAAGAGCTAAACTGATCAGAATGTATATTAATTAAAAAAAAAAACAACTGAAAGTTGCCACACAGACTGAACACACTGAACAGAACAATGAAATTAAATGTGAATGATAATAATAAACTTCAGAATTTATTAAAGAAAACACTAATGAAACAAAGGCCATAGGTGAAACATAGTGGTAATTAATTGGAAAGATATGTACCCTTGATTATTAAAAAAAGAAAAAGAAGGGTTGAAAATTAATAGACTATATCTTATAATCATGAAGCAGTGGAGTGGAAAAGGAAAATAAGCTCAAAGAAAGCAGAAGGACAAACACAACAATGGTAAAAGGATAAATTAATAAAACAGAAAAATTGAATAGAATTGATTAAAATAAAAATGGTATTTAAAAACTTTTTAAAAGAAAAATTTAGGCCAATTACAATGAAGAAAAATGTGATGAAATAGACATGACCTGATAACAATGAGGTCATAAAAGAGAACAGTCCTGATTCAAAGACTTTTATCACATTATTAGATCTTGGTCATTATTAGATGGTAACGTCAGTGGTCGTTTATCAATGAATTTGGACACACCCTACATGAACTGGATAACTTTCCCAGGAAGACACATATTACCCAAAGTGATCTAAGAAGTAACAGAAAACCCAGTAGAACAATAAGTTCAACAGGTAGTTAATGATCTATTTATACAAAAGTCACCTGACTCAAGACATATCCAACATCAGGGATATGATTAACAATACCCTTCTTTGGTAAATAGGTCCAGAAAAATATCAGATATAATCAACTAATCTCACAGCCTATGATATTCTGTTTTAAAAATGAGTGGATATACTACAAAATAAGAAAAGTATAGTTCAATTTCAGTTTTGAACATGAATGCAAAACTCTTAAATAAAAAACTAACAAAAAGAATGAACAGTGTATGAAAAGATATATATATATATAAGAATATGTCGTATTTAAAATAGGCTTTAACACTTTCCAGGCAGTCCAGTGGTTAAGACTCTGTGCTTCCATTGCAAGGGGCAAGGGTTCAATCCCCAATCAGGGAACTAAGATCCCACAGGCCACACAGTGAGGCCCCAAAATAAGAAAAGACTTCAAATACAATTCAATATCAGAAAATCCATCATTTTGATTCCCTTCATTAACAAAGTAACAGAAAAATTTATCATAACGGCTGCCCCTATTTTTCAAGTAAAAGCCAACATTCAGTAATTTCTAAAAAGAAAATCTTTATCAAGTTAGAATTCCAAACAAATGTTCTTAATCAGAAGCAGATGTAAAGTAGAAATCTAGAGCAAACATCATACTTGGGAATCACACATTTCAGTCTTTGAGAGGTCAACGTGAAGTGCGTCTTCCTGAATCTGAACCTGGCAACCCCACCTCCTAGCTGTTAGATTTGCATTTCTGGCATCAGGAAATGAAGAAGTGAAACTTATGTTTTCCTATCCACCTCTTTCCTTTCTCTAATTGAACAGCCCTCTCATCCCTTCAGTTTCCCCAGTAGCACTAGTGGTAAAGAACTTGCCTGCTGATGCAGGAGACCTCAGATCTTGACATGGGTTCAATCCCAGGGTTGAGAAGATGCCCTGGAGGAGGGCATGGCAACCTCCTCCAGTATTCTTGCCTGGAGAATCCCATGGACAGAGGAGCCTGCTGGGCTACAGGCCAGAGTTCTCAGAGTCTGACACACTGAAACGACAGCATGCACACACCCTTCCCTCCCCTCTGAGTTCCCTTACTGGCCTCTCTCCATGCAGCGAATGATGAGGTGAAAAGGGAGGAGAGACTGGATCCGTGGCGATGCTCTGCATCTGTCTTTGAGCTCCAGTTTTTCAAGGACTGATTCAGCTTTGCCTAGGCTGCCTCTATCAAATGATCTCTTTCCCTCTAGAGGGGCAACCTCCCTCCCTGCAGCACCTGGCAGGATTCCCTGCCAATGCGCGTGCTCGCCAGGCTTGGTTTAGGGGCACCTGGGCAGTCTCGTGTCCTTCACCCCCCTCTGCAAGTCTCAATGCTCTTCTGGGGAAAGCCATCGAAAACTACCGGAGTTCTGTTCCAGATACTCAGTCTCATAGGGTGCTGTGGCCTTTCCAGGGTATCCCTTTGGACTCACGCATTCTAAACTCTGGTTTCTTCATGACTAGCAAGGGTGAGTTACTATACCTGTTACTTCTTCAGAAACCCTCAGACAAGAAACTGGCTTTAGTTTGTATGTTTTAGCATACATTTCAATAGATATACATTGCTTTCATTGCCCCCAACATGTAGGGATCAAAACAAAATGCTATACTTCTAAGCATGAAGAACACTTTGTAGCAAGTACCCTTTCCTTCCAAATTCCCTCTCCTTTCTTTTACTGATAAATGCTGTCAAAGCAAGTTAGCCCTATTGGCACCCAAGGTCAGACTAGGAATCTCCTAAGGCTATCTTTGAGCTGGACTTTGGAGAAATTAGTAACTTTGTTCTTGACACAGATATATCTGTACTTTTAGCCTTACACTATTTGGTAATGTCAAAAGCCAGGAAAAATTTCAAATACTTCACGCCATCCTCTAACATCAGTATGTATAAAAATGAAAACTTTAAAGTCACTAAGAGAAAATAGAGAATATCTCTATGGCCCTAGAGTAGAGAAATTCTTCTTGAAGAATAATTTTAATGCAAAAAATTACCACAATGTTTAGAATTTGTGAACAATTCAAGAAATCATACAACACGAAAAGACAAACTATGGGCTAGGAAAAATATTTGCAATATATGTAACAGGCAATGTGTCAGTAAGGAAAAAGACACATACCTGAAAGAAAAATGGACAAAAGTGAAAAAGTAATTAATAGGAATAAAAATACAAATGGCCATTGACAGGATATCTGCCTTCTTTAGTAATCAGGGAAAGACAGATTGAAGCAACAGTGAGATAACACTTCTAGTCTCATCAGTTAGGCAAAAATGTGAAAGCTGAACACGGCCCCCAAACTTGGCGAGGGACAGGGAAACAGATGCTCTCATAGTGTCTGTGCATAAACTGAGAGACCCACTTTGAAGAGAAACTGAGCAGGAGCTGTTAAACCCCAGCAGTTCTATTTATGGGTTCCCCCTGGAACAGAAACACCAGCACGTATGCTCAAGGAGAATTGTAACAGAATGTTGTCACAATAGTCATTCTAGCTGCAATTATAAATTCAAATATGATATAGTCATAGAGCTGTTAAAATGAATAAGCTAGATCTGTGTGTCTCAAGATAAGTAGATCTCAAATCCATAATGTTGAGTGATAAAAAATGACTTACACAATTGTTTGTACACTATTACATAAAACATAATGAAACATACCAAACCACACTATACATTTTTAGGCGTACATATAAGTGAACCAAATGTTTTAAAGTTCTGAAAAATACACATTAAATGCATAAAATTATGTCAGTGGAGAAAAGAAAGAATGGGATTAGAGATGCTTTCAAAGGCATTTAAAACTTAATCATAGCAATCTGATTTTTTACAAAAGGCATGGATTTTTGTGTTACTTATTTAAAATCTTAAAGTAAAAGTGAAGGTAAAGAGAATAGACTCTGGAGCCAGAAAGATTTGGTTTAGCTCTTAGCTTCTGATTCAACACTGAAAAAAAAATGCAATGTCTGAAAATAAAGCAAAACCGTATATATATATATGGGCCTATAGATGCATATTTAGAAACAGAGCGTCTGTGGAGTAAGTTACTGCCTGTGATGCCAGAGGGCCGTGTCTGCTTGTGGCAGGTGCTCAAAACACGCCCATCTCCTCCCCGCCCTCCAATGAAGACAGCGTGCATAGTGGTGCTCAGGCCTCTCACAAGGCTGCACCTAACTTGTGGGTTCACTCTTTCTTCAGTGAGTCCGAGAAATACTTGACCAAGAGAATGGGAGAGATCCCAAATCCTAAATTCAGACGTGATTCATTAACCTGTATATAGCCCTGACTTTTCTTTAAAACTCATTTGAAAGTTTTAAAACACATTCTTCAGTCAAAGGAACTGAGACATTATTATATGAATTATCTTAGAAAATTAGAGGAAAGAGCCAAAAAGGTCTTTGACAAAACATTTTCTTTGTCTCTTTGACAAATATTTCTAGGCATGGTAAAATAAAACATCCCACTGTAAAAAGATAAAGTGTCCCCAGTTGGGATGTTACTTTCTGAATAATCCTGTGGATAGTCCCAGTTTGAGCGCCAACCCATAACTCATTCTTGGAGGTTTGTTAGAATCGTAAACTGCCAAAGTACACGTTTATGAAGGACAGGAGGACCTCAGACTGAACTTCTCCAATTAAACAGATTAAAATTTAGCTGTGAATTCCAGCCAGGACCATGCATTATTGTTTTAATACAGAATAAACACAGATTTACCAAAGCAGTGAAGCTTGCAACTGGGGAAAGTCCTTTTCCCTAATTTCCCCAATGGAAATGTTTATTTATGTAACTCCAATCATAAAGTTAAAAAAGGATGAAGTGCATCTAAGGCAGAAAAATGAAGAAAGGAAACATCTGTATCATAGAGTAAACATTTGGGACTAAATTGATTCTCAGTTATTTGCATACTGTGTTAATTTGAGTTAGATGCAAAGTACTTGAATAAATACTACAGAGCAATAAAAATAAATAAATATACAGGGCAATAAAATATACTTTTAAAACATTACGTACCATTGTACAAGCAGCAATGAAGACAATTTGCCTAGAAAACTATTAGGCCTTGAGAAGTGTATGCCCAAATACAATTATTGATGGAAGATGAATATTTTTGGTTTAAGTTGGCCCATATATTTTTCTTTAAAAATAAATATAGTCTGAGAAGAATGAGAATAAACTAGTATGTGTAAAATCTTTGACAATTTGGGATTTTGGGGACAGAGGTATTACTTCTGAAGATTAAGTATTATTGTTTTACCTTGAGTCTGATTAGTTCATGGTTTAAAAATTAATTTTTTCCCTCACACAACAACTTTAGGTATCCTAAAGTTATTAACATTTCATCTTGTAATAACCTGTATATTTATGGAAAAATAAGCCACCATCATTCTATAGTAACTGCTACATGGTCAAAATGGCGTGTGAGACGTGCTTGCAAGGATGCTTGTGCCCAGTTGCTCAGTTGTGTCCAGCTCTTTGCCACCCATGGACTATGGCCTGCCAGGCTCCTCTGTCCATGGGATTTCCCAGGCAAGAATACTTGGGAATTGGAATGGGTTGCCATTTCTCCCTTCGGGGTATTGTCCCCCACCTAGGGATCAAACCTGCATCTCCTGAGTCTCCTGCCTTGGCAAGCGGGTTCTTTACCACGGCTACTAAATACAAAATTTTCCATTGACCTTGCAAGAACTCAATGTACATGCAATTAAAATGGCTATTAATGAGTAGCTGCACAATGTAAAACTTTCTTTTACTATTTCTCCCTTTAGAGATGTATAAGGATATGTAGATATGCTGCTGCTGCTGCTAAGTTGCTTCAGTCGTGTCCGATTCTGTGCAACCCCATAGACAGCAGCCCATCAGGTTCCCTGTCCCTGGGATTCTCCAGGCAAGAACACTGGGGTGGGTTGCCATTTCCTTCTCCAATGCGTGCATTCATGCTAAGTCGCTTTAGTCGTGTCTGACTCTATGACCCCATGGACAACAGCCCACCAGGCTCCTCTGTCCACGGGACTCTCCAGGCAAGAGTACTGGAGTGGGTTGCCATTTCCTTCCCCTAAGTAGATATAACCCCCTTCAAAATGCTTCTGCCTCTTGGAAATACTGGAAGTTAAAAATGTTCTGTGTCAGAAAGCACATGGCTTTAAGAACTATGATTCACTTTCTTGTGGTGGTTTTCATGGCATTTTAATGCCCAGAAAGACACGGGATCAGCTGGAATATCCTGACGCTTTTTGAACCAGCGTCTACTAACTTGGGGCTTTGCTCGGGGGCTTCTGTCTTGTGCACATAGGCACAGAAGTGCACCGGCATGCACGCAAATAGCCAGGTTTGAGGAATCAAAAGCAGACAGAACATCAGAGGAGTTCCCAGATGCTGTCATAATCAAATCTGAATTACCCATTGGCAAGTACCTCCTGTTAGGGAGAAGAGTAACGAATCCTGACAGGCGGGACAACTGGGCTCAAAATCAAAGCAAAATCCTTACCCAGAAAGGCCTGATGCCACTACCCATACAACATGGCCCTCCTTCCCCAGGCTCCAACTCTCAGCAGCATGACCTCTGCCACCTTTCCAGTGTTATTTGCTACTAAAGCCCCATAGGAGCCTTATCCAGCAATCAAATGGACCGCTCACCTTCTCCAAACATATCCAGTACATCCCTGCGTCCACCTATGGTGTTCCTACCATCTCCACCTGAAAATGTAGCATTGTCCTTTCACCACTCTGCCTACCAACTGGGTTACCCTTCAAACTTAAAAATTAAAATGAAACACAGACAAAACCACACACACACACACACACACACACACACACACACACACACACATGCTTGACTTCTTTGGTGCCCTCCTTGATCTTCCCAGAGAAATGATCTTCATCCAGTCTATCAGGTATACTCATCTATATTGTGTATTTTACTTATAATCTTTCTGGACTTTGGTTACATGTTCTTTCTCTCTGAACATAGTAAGGAATTGAGAAAAGAGGGCCAGGAATAGAACTTAATGGATCTGACTTCTTCAATCTCTACCTCATATGTGCTGCAGAGTTCTCTCTGTAAGTCAGTGTCCTCAGCTGTAGAACAAGCAGATTGGGCCAATGCATCTTTAGGATACCGTCAGGATTTTCCGGAGGTCCAGTGGTTAAGATTCTGTGCTCCTAACACAGAGGGCATGAGTTCGATCCCTGGTTGGGATTGGGTCATGATGGAGAGTTATGACAAATGTGGTCCACTGGAGAAGGGAATGGCAAATCACTTTAGTATTCTTGCCTTGAGAACCCCATGAACAGAATGAAAAGGCAAAATGATAGGATACTGACAGAGGAACTCCCCAGTCAGTAGGTGCCCTGCATGCTACTGGAGATTAATGGGGAAATAACTACAGAAAGAATGAAGGGATGCAGCCAAAGCAAAATCAACACCCAGTTGTTCATGTGACTGGTGATGGAAGCAAGGTCTGATGCTGTAAAGAGCAATATTGCATAGGAACCTGGAATGTTAGGTGCATAAACCCAGGCAGCTTGGAAGTGGTCAAACAGGAGACAGCAAGAGTGAACTGCAATATTCTAGGAATCAGTGAACTAAAATGGACTGGAATGGGTGAATTTAACTCAGATGACCATTATATCTACTACTGTGGGCAGGAATCCCTCAGAAGAAATGAAGCATCCATCATAGTCAACAAAAGAGTCCAAAATGCAGTACTTGGATGCAATCTCAAAAATGACAGAATGATCTCTGTTTGTTTCCAAGGCAAACCACTCAGTATCACAGTAATCCAGGTATATACCCCAAGCAGTAATGCTGAAAAAGCTGAAGTTGAATGGTCGGATCTATGAAGACCTATAGGACCTTCTAGAGCTAATACACAAAAAGGTGGTCTTTTTCATTATAGCTACTGGAATGCAAAAGTAGGAAGTCAAGAAACACCTGGAGTAACAGG
>SJYC01106798.1:0-21256 GCA_006408675.1 Madoqua kirkii | reverse complement strand
GGCAGAGGAACCAGAGATAAAATTGCCAACATCCACTGGATCATGGAAAAAGCAAGAGAGTTCCAGAAAAACATCTATTTCTGCTTTATTGACTATGCCAAAGCCTTTGACTGTGTGGATCACAATAAACTGTGGAAAATTCTTCAAGCAATAGGAATACCAGACCACCTGATCTGCCTCATGAGAAACCTGTATGCAGGTCAGGAAGCAACCGTTAGAACTGAATATGGAACAACAGACTGGTTCCAAGTAGGGAAAGGAGTATGTCAAGGGTGTATATTGTCACCCTGCTTATTTAACTTCTATGCAGAGTACATCATGAGAAACGCTGGGCTGGAAGAAACACAAGCTGGAATCAAGATTGCTGGGAGAAATATCAATAACCTCAGATATGCAGATGACACCACCCTTATGGCAGAAAGTGAAGAAGAACTAAACAGCCTCTTGATGAAAATGAAAGAGGAGAGTGAAAAAGCTGGCTTTAAGCTCAACATTCAGAAAACTGAGATAATGGCATCCAGTCCCATCACTTCATGGCAAATAGATGGGGAAACAATGAAAACACTGAGAGATTTTATCTTTTGGGTCTCCGAAATCACTGCAGATGGTGACTGCAGCCATGAAATTAAAAGATGCTCACTCCTTGGAAGAAAAGTTATGACCAAACTAGACAAAATACAAAAGCAGAGACATTACTTTGCCACAAAGATCTGTCTAGTCAAGGCTATGATTTTTCCATTAGTTATATATGGATGTGAGAGTTGGACTATAAAGAAAGATGAGTGCTGAAGAATTGATGCTTTTGAATTGTGGAGTAGGAGAAGACTCTTGAGAATCCCTTGGACTGCAAGGAGATCCAACCAGTCCATCCCAAAGGAAATCAGTTGTGAATGTTTATTGGAAGGACTGATGTTAAGCTGAAACTCCAATACTTTGGCCACCTGATTTAAAGAACTGACCCACTGGAAAAGACCTTGATGCTGATAAAGATTGAAGGCGGGAGGAGACAGAGGATGAGGTGGTTGGATGGCATCACCGACTCGATGGACATGAGTTTGAGTAAACTCCGGGAGTTGGTGATGGACAGGGAGGCCTGGCTGCAGTCCATGGGATCACAAAGAGCTGGACACGACTGAGGGACTGAACTGAACTGAACTAGGGAACTAAGATCCCACATGCTGCAAAATGTGTCCAAAAAAAAAAATAAAATAAAAAGATCACTTTGAGGTCTAAAAGTTACTGATTGTGTTACTGGAATTCATAAAATTTTCTTGATTTCTTATTTTTCACTCCATGTATTAGTTTCCTAGGGCTGCTGTAACAAAATTCCACAATTTTCTGGTACCCTTGCCTTCTATTACTTGTGTAATTGACAGTTGGCCATAAGCAGTCTCAAAAGAATATAGTGAGAACAGTGTAATAACAAGGATTTTAAAGCACATTGGGGGACCATTTATCAGACCCTACCAATAAATAGGAGCTAAATTATTCTCGTTTCGAGGACATGTTAACTTTTTCAAGCCATAACAATGGGAGTCGTAATATGGAGCCTGATGTTAAGCCTAACTCTAATGATACTTAATCAAAAGATCCTTTTGAAAATCTGATCCTCTGTGAAAAATAAGTGTCAAGTTGTATTGCATTTCTTTCTGCAGTCTGATTGCTCCCTTTTAATCGCTTGGAATTTGTAATATGCAATATCTTTGTGCAGCTAATCTGGTGATGAAGATTTGAGAATGGATTTATACCAAATATGAAGTACATTTCTCATGTAATAAATGTAACACTGATGGATTTTTAATAAACCTATTGTCAGAGTACTGTGGTTTCTGTCTTTCCACTCTTTTCTGGATCATTCAAGCCCATCTCAAAGCTTGTGGATTTAATAAATCCACATTAATTTCTGAACCTGGAGAAACCTAGCCAAGACTCACACTGAGGTCTGCCAGTGTTCCTACAGCCCTCAACCTCTGTAGCGATGCATGCAAATTTTGATGTCAAATTTTAGGAAGTGGTGTGAAGCTCTTACTGAAGCCTGGACAGTTTGTCAGTGTTTTCTTAAGAAGAAAATATGCATTCTGAATCAATCAGTCGGATTCTGAAAATAAATTTTCCAAGGGATTCTAAGGTGCCAGAGAAACTAGATGAAATTGGTAAAAGAAGTCGATGGTTCCACAAGTGTGGAATGTGAGTCCAGAGCCTTGTGATCTAACCTGGGCCACAGGGCTGCTCTTTCCTTGAGTTCTGCCTTCCCCAGCCCCACATATCCACCACATCTCCTCATCCCTGTTCTTCACTTTCACAGAGAAAACTGGGGGATGTACCTTAGCCAAACTTCACACAAGTGGAGTGTGTCCTCTCATCTGGTTGGCCAAGGTGCCAATATTCCTCAGGCTATCTTTGTTAAATCATTCAGCTTGGATTCAAAGAATTCATAAAAAAATAAAATATATACTCTCACATGAACAAATATACAACTCAGGATTTGAGTTTTACTAACCAGGTAAGTATATATCAATTTTCTGGAATTCGGTTACCTATAATTTGAAGAACTAAATGTGCAAAAATGCATAAACTTTTATTCAAATAGTTTAACTTCCAATAAAAAAATTTTACTACAAAATTAGATCTTATACAGTATAGCACCCATGAAGGTATCAACTAGATTTTTTTTAATTGCTATCATCTATTTTCTAGTTCATAGTTAATGGCATACTTAACTTGCTGAAGACAATTTTGAGGCTAATTTTCTCTGCTAAGTAAAATATTGTAATATGTATAATGTGTAGTAATTTAAAACTAACCTCCATTTTGCATTGATAAAGAGAGGACCTTAACTGATTGCCAATTGTAATAATCACATGTAAAGCTACTAATAATTTTTTTCCTTTCCTTTCTACTCTTTTTCAAACAGATTTTGTTACTAAAAGTGTTACAACATAAAACTGCAACCTCCTCTCCTAAAGCAAAACCACAAAAGTCAACTATTGCTTAGCATTCAACTACAGAAACTGCTCATCCCTAGATGAAGTAATCCACTGTGGAGGTTAATTTTTATAGATATATGCGGAGAAGGCAATGGCACCCCACTCCAGCACCCTTGCCTGGAAAATCCCATGGACGGAGGAGCCTGGTGAGCTGCTGTCCATGGGGTCGCTAAGAGTCGGACATGACTGAGCAACCTCACTTTCACTTTTCTCTTTCCTGCGTTGGAGAAGGAAATGGCAACCCACTCCAGTGTTCTTGCCTGGAGAATCCCAGGGACGGTGGAGCCTGGTGGGCTGCCATCTATGGGGTCGCACAGTCAGACACGACTGAAGCGACTTAGCCACAGCAGCAGCATGCTGTTCTATATTTATTTCAATAGAATAAATATTGCACGATAATATAAAAAAGCAGTAGTTAAGTTTTTGTTATCCTTGATTCTACAGTGAGCAAGTAAGAATGATCTTCTTTTGAAGGTAAGTCATTCATTAAATTAGACAATTTAAATCAGATTCACACAAGAAGTTATCACCTTAATATAAAATTCTACCTCATTTTCCCTCCAAGCAATAGGAAGCAATCCCAGTAAATACAGTATTTAACTTAATGGCTTTGCATGTAAACATCACCCAAATGTTATTCTTATGACTCAAATACAGTGTAGTAATCTTGGTTATTTTCCCTAAAAAGCACAAGTCTTATGGAACTGTTCATTGCTTTCACATTCAATGATGTTCAACAAACTCCCCAGAACCCGAGGGAAACACAGCTTCCACACAAGGGAGTTTAAAAATGCTGCGGGAAATTAACTGCAATGGTGAGCTCATCTGTTATATCAATCTCTTTGTTTAATAAATAATAGAACTTCCCATTTATAGTGAATGAGTGTTAGCCTGCCTACGCAGGGGACGTGGGTCTGGGGAGATTCTACAGGCCACGGAGGAACTAAGGCTGAGTACCACAACTACTGAGCCCCAGTACCGCAGCCCCTGCCTCCTGTGAGCCCAGGGCCTGCGTTCTGCAACTCGAGAAGCCGCCGCGACGGGAAGCCGGCGCAGCAACCGGGAGCAGCCCCCGCTCTCCGCCCCTAGAGAGAGCCTGCGCGCTGCAAGGAAGGGCCAGTGCGACCAAAGAGAAAAACAGATTAATGATTAAAAAGAAAATAAACGGTAAACACGTGTCCATCCTTCTTCAATCAAACTATTACAAAAAGTAATTATAAATACCAAATATGAGTAACCTTTAAGTGATTCATGAATTAATATGGTTGGAGGCATGCTGCTGCTGCTAAGTCGCTTCAGTCGTGTCCGACTCTGTGCGACCGCATAGATGGCAGCGCACCAGGCTCCCCCGTCCCTGGGATTCTCCAGGCAAGAACACTGGAGTGGGTTACCATTTCCTTCTCCAATGCATGAAAGTGAAAAGCGAAAGTGAAGTCGCTCAGTCGTGTCCGACCCACAGCGACCCTATGGACTGCAGCCCCCCAGGCGCCTCCGTCCATGGGATTTTCCAGGCAAGGGTGCTGGAGTGGGGTGCCATTGCCTTCTCCGGGTTGGGGGCATAGCCCACCTTTAATTGGTTCTAAACCACCACTTTCTCCTGTTTTCCTTAGATACCTCTTCTCTTAGTCAGTGAGTCTTCAATATTTTCTTCTTGTCTTTGCTCATCTAAATCCATCAGTCTGGAATACTCTTTCCATTTCTCTTTACCAGTTTGAACTCTAAGTCTTCTTTGGTTCATCAGACCACAGAGCCTTCTTTCCGTACAAGTAGGTTAGTATCTAAACAACTGCTGAGGTGTGAATATGGTATCACCCTTTAGTTCTGGGGCTTCCCTGGTGACTCAGATGGTAAAGAATCTGCTTGCAATGTAGGAGACCTGGGTTCAGTGTCTGGGTTGGGAAGATTCCCTGGGGAAGGAAACGACTCCCCACTCTAGTATTCTTGCCTGGAGAATCCCATGGACAGAGGAGCCTGGCAGGCTACAGTCCATTGGGTCTCACAGAGTCAGATATGACTGAATGACTAACACATGTACACACTTTAGTTCTAATAGAAATAGAAATCTAAATAGATTTCTAATCTATTTCCATGAACAAATAAAATTCTGATTATAATTATCTTTATATTTTTAATTGCAGGATAATTGCTTTAAAATTTTGTGTTGATTCCCACTGTACAACAATGTGAAACAGCTCTAAGTATACATATATCTCCTCCCTCTTGAGCCTCCCTCCCAACTCCAAAACATAACTTTAATATGCATTGGAAAACAAAAATATTTGTGTGACTTGCTTTATTGTGGTGGTCTGGAGCCAAATTTACAGTATCTCTGAAGAATGCCTGTATATTTCTGTTCAGATTAACAGACTCACATATTTGTCACATACCTTCCGAAAGGAAGTTCATAGCCATGTTTCACTTTGTAATTTACTGCAGTATGTATACAATTTCTCAGATGTCTCTATATATTTAAAAATCCAACAATATCTTTGGCCAGACTTTGAAAAGAGGTGGAGGTTTTACTCCAGTGGTACTTGTCACTATGAGGCAAATAAATGGTAGCCTATGGTGAAGATTTTTCTTTCAGCTAAGAACATATGACTATGATAGTACTTATCCTCTTCAAAAATGATTCGCATTGTTTACTTGACTTTAACCATGGGCAACTTTACTCATAGTTGGTTCACTACAAGTTATTTGAAGAAGGGGAGAGAAGTGTGATTAGTTGGAACTCATGGTGATATTGGCAAGTGTTAATAACCCACAAAAGTAAGTGTGCAACTAAAATGAAAAATGGAAGACAATGTGCAATTTTCCTTGGAAAGATCAGCTTTACTTAGATGTGGATAAGATTAGCATTTGCTAATCCTCCTTTTGCAGAAAACAAATAGAAGAAAACATATGGCCTCCAAACTCTTAGTGAACACTTTGACAAGTCTTCTCAGGGTAGACAAGCCATCATAGTTAACATCTGGGTTTAAAAGATGTTTCTTGAAGCTGAGTTAAATGAAAAGCTTCAGCCTTTCAACTCCCTTGCCCTTTTATTATCTATGACCAATGGCTTATGCATATGAATATATGATAATAACATTTAGTGGATTAATATGGTAGAGGGAAAGATGGCATCTTTGAACCAGTGAAAATAAGCTTCCTCCTCTTAAACTGAAACAGCTAATCTTAATGCCTTCTCTCTGGAAGATATTGTACTCCTCAGCTTCCCAATCAATTTATTTAGGGAATTTATTAGTAAGGATAGTTAATGGTCTTTTTAAAAAGTGTGTGAAGAATTTCCAGAGTTTAATTCAATTTTCACTTTCTATTCAAATTCATTTGCTTATGCAAAACACATATAAAACACTCTGAGAAAGATAAGACAGAAATCTCAGAAAGTCAAGCTCTTTAGTATAAATGCCAACCTGCAAAAGCTGTTAGGTTATTAAAATATACATCATCCTGAATCAAAATATTATCTCATAACACTTAATCTTTTACTGTTATTTGATATTCATTATATAATAATGACTCTCTCTCCATTGACTAACTGGTCAAAAATCTATGTCCCAGAGACAAGGCATTTAGTAGTAAGAATAGTAAGAAATAGTGGTGTTAACCTTTTCCCCCACACTTACACTTTCCTTTTATTTTAGTGATTGGGACATTTCTGACAGAGAAAATCAGACAAGGAGTATCTGATACATGTTTCTGAAACAGAGTCAGATATCCTTAGAAATGTGCATTTCTTTCACAATATAAGGAAAGCTACAGATCCATGAGTTTTGAAAAACTTTTTTTTCGTACATATCTAAAAAAGCAATGTAAACAATTTCTTCAACAAATATGTGAATGATGCTTTCTGACACTCAGTTATTTCCACTCATTGTCCATTAAAATGGCAAAGCAAATTAAGTAAGGTCAAGAAAGTTTTAGTAAACTGGGAAGGAACTTCTGGAAGGTTTAAGCTAATGTTCAAAAGGACAAAATTGGAGCCAGAAGTTGCAAGACAAACTCTCGCTAAGCCTTTATAATGGCCAGAAGTTTCCTTGGGTGCAGGTGAGGGTGTATGAAACTGCTGGATCAGTTTTTGGCTGAGTCTCAGGGCTTGGGTCTGGAAGGTGACACCCTGCTTTATCAAATTGCTTTTGACAGCTCCTGTGCTTCCTTGGCAATAGCTCAGCACAAGGGGGCATCCCCTTGTGAACCTAGGAGGGATGAGGATTAAGGCAAGGATGTGGTACATTCTATGTACTATATCCTATGTACCACATAGGATGTACTATGTACTACATAGTACATAACATCCTATATACTACATTCTCCTTCTGATAGATAAAGCTTCATGACTGGGTTTTTTTTTTTTTTTTTTTTTAATTCATAAACTAGTCTTGATACGAATGGGACAGTTGGAGATATAAGGCCCGGAACAAATCGAATTGACATGAACTTAATACAAACCACATGTTCACTACCGATTTCAAACTTGTGTTCCTCAAAAGAAATCAAAGGCATAATCTACTTTCTTAAACAATTAAACAGGCCTTTTGTCAGTATTTAAGAGGGCCCTTCCATCCTAGGGAAAATACTACTCCTTCTCCCCTCAATTTCATAATGTTGTTTTTTCTTTGCCTATACTTTTGGTGATGTAAAAAACATGTCTTCCCCTCTATTTTGATTTGCTATGAGCAAATAATTTATAAAGATAATAATTGGTGGCATTTACATCTAGAAGTGATTTCAAAACCATTTTACTTCCATCAGTATTTCAATCTAGGCCATTAATTTCTTTTTCACCCAAGTACCATCCCCCCAACTAAAAGTCTGAGTTAATTCAGGTTTGGAGAATTTTATTTTTGATCAGCATAAACATGCTTACTACAGTGATACGATGCTGTCAATTTGCTGCTTCACAAGGAAGAGCCTTTCATTAAAATCCTTGCTCAATTTTCTTGTGTTTTCCCCCATCCTATTCATATTTTAATTAATGTTACAAATAATATTGTCTTTCCTCTGATCCAAGATTCCCTGACTCCCAGTCAGCCTCAGAAGTACATACATAAACAAAATTTTAAGAAGAACCAACTGTGTGGGGGTTCTGATGTTTTCAGCTGACTTTTATTTTCAGACATGCATGCTTTCATTCACCAAGTCATTTTACCCCCATTTCAAGCCTTTACTTTATACACTATTAACAAGTTCTGTTTTCTTTTACCAAGGAACACAGACATTTAATAAATAACAGACAGTTAATTATTATCCTCATTAAATAATGGCAAAAAATATAAAGCAATTTAATTCAGGTACCTATCTTTAAAACATATTACAAACCTAAGCTAATTTGCCATCCTAATTCCCCAAGAAAGGCTATTATCCTCTCTTTACAAAGGGTGAGCTAAAAGGTTAAGTGAAGAGCTTAAGGCTACTGAATAAGTTAATACCATTTCTGGGAGCTGATCACAGGAATGCCAGGTTCCTGTCTTTAAGTTCAATTAGAATACAACTTTCATAGTAATGGACCATTGAAAAGTCTTAATAAGGGCACATTTTATTCACGGCATTTTCTCTTTTTAAAAATAACCAAATAAAATACATCTGACCTATTTAATTTTAAGTGTCTTTTCTGAATAAATGTTTATTGTAGAACACTTGGAGTAAACAGGAATATATAAAGAGTAACATAATAATCACTCAGCATTCAGAGGTAGCTATTAGTCAAATTGTACATAACTGCACGTTTTCTGTACAAAAATTTACTTTTATTTTTATACATACTTGTGAGTATGTTTGAGATTTGTAAATATTTTTCCACTGAAATATACATTACATACATAACATATTTTCATGTTAGTTCATTTTTTCCTAATTTATTTTTATTTACGTACTTGTGAGTATGTTTGAGATTTGTAAATATTTTTCCACTGAAATATACATTACATACATAACACATTTTCATGTTAGTTAATTTTTTTCCTCAATGATAGCAGAGGCAACGTGCCAGTCATGAAGAAAACGTAGGCAGAATAGAACCAAGGGTACAGCTTGAGGACAGTGGTAAATGTTTGTGTGAAGGCAGCCTAGAGTCAGAAAAATGAAGACATTGACTATTAAGCAGAGGAACTTTGGTGAATGAAACAATCACTCAGAAACCTGAATGCCCCTGTCTTTTCATGAATGATGTCACCAGGACTGAGAAACTGGAAACGTGCTGGAGAGAAAACGCAGTGGCCACTGACCGAGGGCTTCCTGGGTTCCTGCTGTCTATTTCTCCCAAAGTGCCAGCAGGGGAGCTGGGTTTTTCTGGGTCTCACTCATATGCAATCGCAGGGATGTACATCCAGGGGAAAAAAAATTAAGACAGAAAATTAGAGAGAGGGGACATATATGTTCGGTGGTGGTTCAGTTGCTCAGCCGTGTCTGACTCTTTGTGACCCCATGGACTGTAGCCCACCAGGCTTCTCTGTCTGTGGGATTTCCCAGGCAAGAGTACTGGAGTGGGGTGCCATTTGTTCTCCAGGGGATCTTCCCATCACAGGGATCGAACCCACATCTCCTGACTGCAGGTAGACTCCGGCACTGCAGGAAAGCCCTTGGACACATGCACACCTGTGGCTGATTTATGGTGAAGGATGGCAGAAACCAACACATACTATAAAGCAATTACCCTCCAATTAAAAATAAATGAATTTTTAAAAAGACATTAGTAGGTATAAAGTGAACATTTATTTAGATGAAAAAGAAATAAATTATAAGCTTTAAATAGCTGAACGTACAGATAAGTGCACTGTACAGTCATAGAAATTATACTTCAAATCTAAATTTTTCAACAAAACCAAAAACAATCTAGAATCTAGGTAAAAAACACAATATGTCAGACACACTTCTGTGATTTTGTTGCCTCAATTTTGGTGCACTCTTTTTGATTGCTATTTCTTATAGCAAAGAATTAATGATATTTTCCACAGAGAGAAGAGAAAGATAATTTAAACTTTTCTTTAGCATGATTACTTGAAGTTGGCTTTAAGTACCAACAGTTTGGAAAAGATATTTTTCAGCTTCACAAATTGTTATTATTAATAAAATCATATAAATATTCTGAATTTTTGTTTGCTAAAGATTCCTGCTTTTAAAAAACTATAAACCGTAGGATGTTGGGGCACTTAAAGTTGTTTGTGTGTGTGTGAGCATGTCCTATTTGTGTGGACGTGTGTGCACAGAGAGATCTCATTAATTAAACTGATGATTAGCAAGCTTTTAATTGGTGTCTTTGGTTGTTATGGTGACTATGAGTGTTATATATATATATGTATGTATGTGTGTATTTTATATGTATTACTGTCAGTATTTAATATTTAATCAAGATATGTAACTTAACTCTTTTTCCAGTGTGAATGAGTTCAGTTCATTCGCTCAGTCATGTGTGACTCCTTGAGACCCCGTGGAATGCAGCACTCCAGGCTTCCCTGTCCATCACCAACTCCCAGAGCTTGCTCAGACTCGAGTCCTTCAAGTCAGTGAGGCCATCCAACCATCTCACCCTCTGTCGTCCCCTTCTGCTCCTGCTGTCAGGCTTTCCCAGCATCGGAATCTTTTCTGAGTCGGTTCTTTGTATCAGGTGACCAAAGTATTGAAGCGTCAGCTTTAGCATTAATCCTGCCAGTGAATATTCAGGGTTGATTTCCTTTACAATTGACTGGTTTGATCTCCTTGCTGTCCAAGGGACTCTCAAGAGTCTTCTCCATCACCACAGGTCAAAAGCAGCAATTCTTCCGAGCTCAGCCTTCTTTATGGTCCAAATCTCACATCCATACACAGCTACAGGAAAAACTGTAGTGGTGACTACATGGACTTTTGCTGGCAAAGTGATGTCTCTGCTTTTGAATATGCTGTTTAGGTTGGTCATAGCCTTTCTTTCAAGGAGCAAACATCTTTTAATTTCATGGCCTCAGTAACCATCTGCAGTGATTGTAGAGCCCCCAAAAATAAAGTCTCTCACTGTTTCCATTGTTTCCCCATCTATTTGCTATGAAGTGTGGGACCAGATGCTATGATCTTAGTTTTCTGAATGTTGACTTTTCCACCAGATTTTTCACTCTACTCTATCCCTTTTATCAAAAGGCTCTTGTTCCTCTTCACTTTCTACAGTAAGTGTGGGGTCATCTGCATATCTGAGGTTATTGATATTTCTCCGAACAATCTTGATTCCAGCTTATAATATCATCCAGCCAGGCATTTTGCATGATGTACTCTGCATAGAAGTTAAATAAGCAGGGTGACAATATACAGCCTTGACATACTCTTTTACCAATTTGGAACCAATCCTTTGTACTGTGCCCGGTTTTAACTGTTGCTTCTTGACCTGCATATAGGTTTCTCAGGAGGCGGGTCAGGTGGTATGGTATTCCCAATCTCTTGAAGAATTTTCCACAGTTTATTGTGATCCACACAGTCAAAGGCTTTAGCTTTGTCAATGAAGCAGAAGTAGATGTTTTTTTCTGGAATTCCCTTGCTTTTTCTCTAATCCAACAGATGTTGGCAATTTGATCTCTGGTTCCTCTGCCTTTTCTAAATCCAGCTTGAACATCTGGAAGGGCTCCATTCACATAATGTTGAAGCCTGGCTTAGAGAATATGGAGCATTACTTTGCTAGCATATGGAATGAGTGCAAATGTGGGGTAGTTTGGACATTTTTGGCATTCCTTTTCCTTGGGATTGGAATGAAAACTGACCTTTTCCAGTCCTGTGGCCACCACTGAGTTGCCCACATTTGCTGGCATATTGAGTGCAGCACTTTCACGGCATCGTTTTTAAGGATTTGAAATAGCTCAACTGGAACTCCATCACCTCTACTAGCTTTGTTCATAGTGATGCTTCCTAAGGCCCACTTAACATCACACTCCAGGATGTCTAGCTCTAGGTGAGTGACCACTTCATCGTGGTTACCTGGGTTGTAAAGATCTTTTTGTATAGTTCTTCTGTGTATTCTTGCCACCTCTTCTTAATATCTTCTGCTTCTGTTAGGTCCATACTGTTCCTGTCCTTTATTGTGCCCATCTTTGTATGAAATCTCCCTTTGGTATCTCTAACTTTTTTGAAGAGATCACTTGTCCTTCCCATTCTATTGTTTTCCTCTAGTTCTTTTCATTGATCATGTAGGATGGCTTTATCTTTTCTTGCTATTCTTTGGAACTCTGCATTCAGATGGATATATCTTTCCTTTTCTCCTTTGCCTTTTGCTTATCTTCTTTTCTCAGCTATTTATAAGACTTCCTCAGATAATCTTTTTGCATTTTTTCTTGGGGATGGTTTTGATCACCAGCTCCTGTCAATGTTAAGAACTGCCATTCATAGCTCTTCTGGCACTCTATCAGATCTAATCTCTTGAACCTATTTGTCATTTCCACTGTAAAATTATAAGGGATTTGATTTAGGTCATACCTGAATGGTCTAGTGGTTTTCCCTACTTTCTTCAGTTTAAATCTGAATTTGGCCACAGTCAGCTTCCAGTCTTATTTTTGCTGACTGTATAGAGTTTCTCCATCTGCATGGAATATAATCCATCTGATTTTGGTACTGACTATTTGGTGATGTCCATGTGTAGAGTCATCTCTTGTGCTGTTGGAAAAGAGTGTTTGCTATGACTGGTGTGTTCTCCTGGTAAAACTCTTTTAGACTTTGCCCTGCTTCATTCTGTATTCCAAGGCCAAACTTGCCTGTTACTCCAGGTATCTCTTGACTTCCTACTTTTGCATTCCAGTCCCCTATGAGGAAAAGGGGATATTTTTTTGGTGTTTGTTCTAGAAGGTCTTATAGTTCCTCATAGGACCGTTCAATTTCAGTTTCTTTGGCATTAGGGGTTGGGGCATAGCCTTGGATTACTCTTGTATTGAATGGTTGACTTGGAAATGAACAAAGATCATTCTGTCGCTTTTGAGGTTGCACCCAAGTACTGGATTTCAGAATCTTATTGACTACGAGGGGTATTCCATTTCTTCAAAGAGACTCTTGCCCACAGTAGTAGATATAGTGGTTGCCTTAATTAAATTCACCCATTCTGGTCCGTTTTAGTTCACTGATTCCTAAAATGTTGATGTTCACTCTCGCATCTCCTGTTTGGCCACTTACAATTTACTTGAATCATGGATCTAACATCCCAGGTTCCTATGCAGTATTGTTCTTTACAGCATCAGACTTTACTTACATTCCTAGTCACATCCACAACTGGACCCACACATCACATCCAGTGTGTATATTGTATATAATTCACTTCTCTGCATGAGTTTGATTATTAAGCAATCCAAGGATCTATTTATTATTATATTCAAACTTGTATTTTCCTTTTAATTAATTGCAACTTTTCAAAGTACCTTTTATTACAGTTTACTTCTCAACATAAAAATAATTTAGATTTCGTCACTCACCTTAATGTGGAACTCTATAGCAAGGTCACAGGGGTAGAGCCCTATACCAAGGTATAGAACAAAAATCTCCTGAACTGACAGAGCCCCATAGCGACAGCAGAGCTCCATAGCGACAGTTACCACGAACTTCCGGATCTGAACTGATCAGTTCTCTGACCCCATATTAGAGAAAATGTTGTTATGGTATTGTTAAGTCACTAAGTTGTGTAGGATTTTTTGCGACCCCATGAGCTGCAGCATGTCAGTCTTGCCTGTCCTTCACTATCTCCCAGCATATTAGATTAAATACCCATCTTATTACCCTCCCCACCCCCCGCCGCCTTTAGCATCCTAACTGATCATCTTATGCCACTCTTACAGCAGGAAGATTCTGTCTTGAGGCATAAAAATTAGCTACTAGCCCACGAAAGGCAACATCTCTCCCTGGAGCCGGCCGCTGATCTGTCTTCTGCTCTAATAAATTCTATCCTCCTCTCATTCTGCCTCAAGTCTGGAAAATGTTTTCCAGCACTACACACAGACCACGACACGCAACACTGTTGTTGAATCATATTTTGTTTTGTCATATTTCATTAATTTTTATCTGAATATTCATTTAGTTCTTTAATAGGTAAATTTAAAGATAATAAAAGATATTACCAAATCAGAAGTTTATAATTTTTCACTTACTTTATTGAAATACTCCAAAATGTCTTCACAACTTCCAATTAAAATGGTGTATTAGAGCTTTATTGAATAAGGCATCAAAAATAAAAATAAAAGTTTAATATCTCTATAATTATATACTATGCATTATGGAGTATATTCCTGACGGGAGAGAAATTTCCACAGATTGGCTTCTGGTGCTATGCATTCAAACCTGGCTCATCCACCATTATCCACATACTTCAGAACCAGGCACTATAGAACATGTTCATACTATGACCTCTGACCCTGCAGGGTTCTGTCATGGCATGAGTGGGGATAGCAGTATTCCTGAATTATATGTAATTTGATATATAATTTCTACACTGGGGACAGCTAGCACTAGCTATGCATGTCCCCCAAAATGCCTTGGGCCACTCCAACCCCACCAACCAGAAAGAAACTGTGATGGAGGAAGTTGGAGTGAAAAGAATCATCCATCTTAATCAAACATAAAACAACTTATTTTGTAAATTTTGTAAAAGCATATACCCATTTGAGCAGATTTCTACTCACCTCCCTTACTCCTCTGCCAAGCTTTTGGAATCTTACAAGGAACATCTGGAAATGAGAGGCCTGGTTTCATGATAAATCCACCCTAGTATCTATCCTTCACGGCAACCTTATGAAGTAAGTACTTATCATTACCTCCTCACAAGGGAACTTGGGAAGGTTAAGCAACTTGCCCAAGGTCTCATAGCTAGCAACAGCTGGAACCAAGATTTAACCCCAAGTGGTTGAGTATGAAGCACAAATTGTAACTAAGTCCCCTTACCCTGGGCCTGGAGTTATGCTGAGTACTTTATAGTCACTAACTCTCATAACAATATCATATTATATGTACTGTTATTATTCCTATTTGGTAGATGGAGATAATCAAGGAGCAGAAATTCTTATCTTTCCAAGGTCACTCAACTGGTAAGGAGTGGAGTGGGAATCAAATTCAGGTTTTGGAGTCCAAACAGTTAACCTCTTCAGCACCAACCCCCACTCCCCACCCTCTACTCAATTCCCAGACATCATGATTTTATATGGATATATTATGAAGCAAACTGAAAAGTCCACTTCAAAACAAAACATTTAAAGAGAAATCTTGCACTTGCAGAGAGCTCCTTGAACGAGGCTCCTGTATCTCTTGTAAGGGGTAAGCACACACTCTCTTCTATTAGGTCTGATTTGATGAAAGTTGACGTTGACAAAAAAAGCATTGTGAAATTTTACCCAAGGAATAGCATGATAAAAACACTGTTTTAGAAAAGGCATAAATAAGGTTTGGATTCGGAGGAGAAAGGAGGCTAAATGAGGGCATAGCTGAAGTGGCAGAGGAAAGTAGCCCCCAGAATAAAACACACAGACAAGGTTTGAAGAGAGAAGTTGGTGAAAGATGCTATCAAAGACAGAAAAAAGTCCGAGTAAAGTGAAATGGAAACTGGAACGTGGGATACGAATAGTGCTTTGATGAGGCAGAAGGAAATCAATTCAGATATGGAAATAAATTAGCATGAAATCTTCGAAACGCCACAAGACTTTTGAGATTATCTGGTCCAACCTCCTCATTGTATAATGGAGGGATATAGAGACCTAGAAGGTGGCTCGGCTTCTTCAAAGTTATCAAGTGGTAAGAGGCAGCTCCAGCTTTTTAGCTATGGTGTTGTCCTGCTAATGCTGAGACTTGTCACAGGAGATGTCCAGTCAATACTCAAAAAATAGGAAACTGAAATGCAGGCAAAGACAGAGGATATGATACTCATTTTGGAGTTATCCGAAAAGGTGATGGCTGAAGACCTGCAAGTAGATGAGCTTAGGGTTGGGCACTTATAGAGGGACACTCAGATGTACTTGGATAAAACTGGGTGCAAAGCCAGCATAAGAGACCCAACCAGAGAAGTTGGGGATGAAGGGACAAGGTGTCAGTAAAGAGGATGGAACAGCAAGAATTGGAACAAAGGGCAAATTGAAACACTGGAGAGAGTGGGAAGGCAAGGCAACAGAAGAAAAAGAATCGAAGAAAGTCTGTGTGGCACAAAGAAGCAAATACCTAGGAAGACTCAACGATGGGGACTGAGGAAGGACTATTTCAATTTTTTAAGACGTGGTCAGAGCTTTTGTAATTGTATTAGGGTTTTAAGAGTTGAGAATAAAGGGATTCCATTTGTCAGAAGTTATATCATGGTTGTTCATGCAACATTTTACATACCTTCCTACCTTTTAAGTTTCGTTGCTGTTTAGTCACTAAGTCACGTCCAACTCTTTGAGACCCCATGGACGGTAGCCTGCCAGGCTTCTCTGTCCATGGAATTTGCCAGTCAAGAAAGAACCTGCCTGCAATGCAGTTCAATCACTGGGTCGGGAAGATCCCTGCGGAAGGGCATGGTAACCCACTCCAGTATCCATGCCTGGAGAATCCCATGGACAGAGGAGCTTGGTGGGCTACAGTCCACAAGATCATAAAGAGAGTGAGACACAGTTGAATGACTAACCATACTAGAGTGGATGGGCATTCCTTTTCCAAGGGATTTTCCCTATCCAGGGATCAAATTCGTGTCTCCTACATTGGCAGGAGGATTCTTTACCACTGAGCCATCAGGGAAGCTGCAATCTTAAGTTTACCGTTCTTTAAAGATTTTTCTTTGCTTCAATTGCAAGATACACACAGAAATGTGTAGGAAATATTTTCAGCTTCAATACACATGCTAAATATAAGATGATCAGTGGGAAAGATGCAAGCTTGGGTTCATTGAGGGCAGGGACTGTTTATTTTATCTCTGTATTTTTTGTGCCCAACACAGAACTTGTTATATACTGGGTTCCCAGAGAATGGCAAATGAAAGAACCATGCTTGCTCAGCGGCAGAGTGGTTAGTAAGTGAATCTTCGGTTTCCTTATTTACTGACTCCTGCACTTCCTTTAGCTCCCGAGGATGGCCACCAAAGTTGAAACTGGTGTTTAAGTATTCTATACATGGAGGGAGCTCCCCAGGTGGCTTGTGCTGTGCTTAGTCACTCAGTTGTGTCTGACTCTTTGCAACCCCATGGATGGCAGCCCTCCAGGCTGTTCTGTCCATAGGGATTCTCCAGGCAAGAGTACTGGAGTGGGCTGCCATTTCTTTTCCCAGGGTATCTTCCCAACCCAGGGATCGAACTCAGGTCTCCTGCATGGCAGGCAGATTCTTTATCGACTGAGCCACCGGAGTAACTGGGTTGCTTTAGTGGTAAAGAATCCACCTGCCAAGCAGTTGATGCAGATTTGATTCCTGGGTTGGAAAGATCCCCTGGAGAAGGAAATGGCAATTTACTTCAGTATTCTTGCCTGGGAAATCCCATGGTCAGATGAACCTGGTGGGCTGCAGGCCATGGAGTTGCAAAAGAGTTGGATATGGCTTAGTGACTAAACAGCAAATTTTCTGGTATTTTCAGTACCAGAAAACAATGTGAGGTTTGGGGATGAAAATGATAAGTCTGTTATACCACTTAATGGACACATTAAAACTCTTCACCTAAGCTCTCTTCTGCTGTTGCTGCTAAGTCGCTTCAGTTGTGTCCAACTCTGTGCAGTCCCATAGAGGGCAGCCCACCAGGCTCCCCCATCCTTGGGATTCTTCAGACAAGAACACTGGAGTGGGTTGCCATTTCCTTCTCCAATGCATGAAAGTGAAAAGTGAAAGTGAAGTCGCTCAGTTGTGTCTGATGCTTCGCGACCCTACGGACTGTAGCCCACCAGGCTCCTCCATCCACGGGATTTTCCAGGCAAGAGTACTGGAGTGGGGTGCCATTGCCTTCTCTGCTATGTAGTAGCTATTCAGTTTGGAGGGCTGACCTCTAAATTCCAGAAGTGAACTTTGATTGATAATCAATCGGGTTAATTCTATCTTCTTTGCCACAGAAGTGACTCACGCTTACACCAGCTGAGTGTGAGACATTTGCCTGGACATAGAGATTATGTCAAGGGCTATGGGGACATGCACAACCTCTGTCATAGAAACTGTTACATTTTGTTCCATTGATTTAAATTGGGGCAATAAAAGGTGAATATCAGCACAAAAATCAGGACATTTTCTGGGGACTCTGGCATCTCTCTTTCCCCTTCTGGGATTGAGATTGATGTTATAAAGCAAAAAGCACAAACTGTCTGCTTGATGCTTCCTTTTATGGCTCATTTTGCCAAAGCCTGAGCCAGTGACCACTGCCCTGGAGGAGTGGACAGTAAAGAAAGTGATCGTTTTTACTGGGGAAGGAATGGAGGTCCAAGGGAGCTGTACTTTGCTCCCTGAGCAAGCCCTTGGAAGGAATAGCCCCACAGGACACTGAGAGGCCAGTTTTGAGGGACTATCACTTCCCTAAAATATCTTTGCCAAGGGTGACATCACAGGATCAGAATGGCCAGTCCTGTTGGTCAATTTAGGTTATAACCCTTGGTGTCTTTTCAGTGACCAGTATAGAAAAATAGGCAGCAGTGATCCATAGAACCTTGTGATGTGCTATGAAATAAAACATACACGTATGTTTATATAAAACCCTAGAGTATACATAAAACTCTAGAACCTTTCCACACCTTTGCCCAGGGGGACATGGTAATGACTGAAGCTGAATTCTCTTCCAGCTTTATAATAAAGAAATACAACTTTAAAAAATTTTGCTCACTCGAGTTGGTAAACTAAGAATCATACTCTCTTTAACTAACTTCTACAGTATGATAAGACCCCTATGGTAACACCTAACACATAGTTGTTTAAATACAAGAAGTAGCCACAAATGTGTGATACACGAATATCATTTTCCAACTAGACTTGAAAGTCAGTGTTCTTACAGACACTGTCATACTCCTCACTGGGTAACTCTGAGAATAATGAGCAATGATCAGAGAATGTCCAAGTCCTTAAAAAGTCTATAAGAGTCAAGCCCAGATTGAGGGCAGGAGGAGAAGTGGGAGACAGAAGATGAGATGGTTGGATCACATCGCTGACTCAATGGATACGAGTTCGAGCAAAATCCAAGAGACAATGAACGACAGGGAAGCCTGTGCGCTGCAGCCCATGGAATTCAGAAAGAGTTGGACACAGCTTAGCGACTGAACAACAGCAAAGCATAAAGTCCTCGGTGGGTTATCCTTTCAGTCATACCCACTATTATAAAAGTCCATAAAAGCGGTGCTACCCTATAGCTAGGTCACTAAGGCCAGACAAGACTGAGTAGGAAAGCAAACAGGAGAACTCCAGCTCCCACAGAGTACTTGATGATGTGAGTCAGAGCAGTCTGCTCTGCATCCAAGCACAACAGAAGTGCAGGTGCAGGTGCAGGAAGAGAAATCACAAAAAAGAGTGTGTGTAATCCTGAAAGTCACAAAGTGTGTTCCCTTGTAGAGAGGTAACCAAGTGATCGAGTGGCTCCTGGGTGTTTCAGAAGCCTCGGCTTATTTCCTCTATGAACAGATTGTCCTTTCGGAAAACTATAAGTTAGGTACTGATCAAGGCACTATTTGGGTCTATCAGTTAGCTCTCTGCACTTGGCAGTACAACTGTACAATAAATTCATTATGAACTCTTGAAAGAGCTTTAGCAGTCTGAAGTAGTGCTTTTGTAATGAGTAGGACATGGGAGTTTAAATTCCATGTTGGAAATTTCCCCAAGAAATAAGTCTATTGTAGAGCTGAAAGGTTCCTAATTGGTAAATGTCAATTGGGCTATATTCAGTGTGAAGTGCTAAGTAATATGATCACTCCATCATTTATTAAATTATAATTGGAAGTTGATAAATAGCTGTATAGGATAGATCAATTCGTAAGAGACTTTACTCAATAGCTGCCAGAGAGGTAATATTCATATTGGCTTGAAAATGGACACATTATGAGTGTTTTCATAACCAACAGTACACTGGAAAAGACATTTGAAGGACATACTTCATGTTAAAAAATGACCTCAAACCTCTACAGAGTCTTCTATAGATTTTGAAAAGCGCCACGCAAAACTGACCCCAAGAGAGACTTCTCTAGATGATAGATGAAGTGCAGAGTCACTGCATACTGACAGAAAGAGGTTCTTTGAAAATACTGTGTGCAACTCCATAACAACCTTGGAGTGCTTGAGAAGTCTAAAAATAATTGAAATTGAAAAGCAAGCTTATGAGTTGTACTTGTGTTAAGGACAGCTTTCCATCGCTCTGGGTCCATGGGGAACATCTGAAGAAAGTGTACCCGTCTGTAGTTGGGATGGCATCCTTCAAAATCTTTGTCTACACAATTCTATTCTGCTAGACTTCTCTAAACTGTCTTGTGCAGGTCTTATCTGTTACTTATAAAGTTCAAATGACAGAGATGAGAGAACAAACATGCAGTGATAGGAAATATCACATTATAGCAGCAGAATGAATTCTAACAGGTCTTTTGTCAAGAATGCCCAGTCAATGGGCTTGCAGAGTGGACTTCAGAATTGTTAGTCAGTGGAAGGTGGTGTGAGGAGAAAGAAGAGACTGTGCAAACAGCTCCTGTTTCCTGTTTTAGCTTTGCTTACAAAGCTGATCAGTGGCCAGTGAGAACTTAAGATAACATTCCCTCTGTTTTCCTTGGTGTCACTTCCCCTTTCTTTCTTTGGTAATGGGGGAAAGTTTTAACTCACAAGGAATGCTGTGGGTGTCCAGAATAGGGGAAAGTCGTCTTAGTGGAATGGCAATAGTTCTTCATTTTGAAGGTTCCTTCTGTAACCTAGAGGTCATTGACCCTAAAAGGTAGATGCTGTAAAGAGCAATATTGCATAGGAACCTGGAATGTTAGGTCCATGAATCAAGGCAAATTGGAAGTGGTCAAACAGGAGATGACAAGAGTGAACATCGACATTCTAGAAATCAGCGAATTAAAATGGACTGGAATGGGTGCATTTAACTCAGATGACCATTATATCTACTACTGTGGCCAGGCATCCTTTAGAAGAAATTGAGTAGCCATCATGGTCAACAAAAGAGTCCAAAATACAGTACTTGGATGCAATCTCAAAAATGACAGAATGATCTCTGTTCATTTCCAAAACAAAACATTCAATATCTTGTTAATCCCAGTCTGTGCCCTGACTAGTAACGCTGAAGAAGCTGAGGTTGGACAGTTCTATGAAGACCTACAAGACCTTCTAGAACTAACACCCCAAAAAATGTCCTTCTCATTAGATGGGACTGGAATGCACCTGGA
>SJYC01106795.1:0-65626 GCA_006408675.1 Madoqua kirkii | reverse complement strand
CAGGTGGTCTGGTATGCCCATCTCTTTCAGACTATTCCACAGTTTATTGTGATCCACACAATCAAAGGCTTTGGCATAGTCAATAAAGCAGAAGTAGATGTTTTTCTGGAAATCTCTTGCTTTTTCCACGATCCAGCAGATGTAGGCAATTTGATCTCTGGTTCCTCTGCCTTTTCTAAAACCAGTTTGAACATCTGGAAGTTCACAGGTCACATATTGTTGAAGCCTGGCTTGAAGAATTTTGAGCATTACTTTACTAGCATGTGAGATGAGTGCAATTGTGTGGTAGTTTGAGCATTCTTTGGCATTGCCTTTCTTTGGGATTGGAATAAAAACTGATCTCTTCCAGTCCTGTGGCCACTGCTGAGTTTTCCAAATGTGCTGGCATATTGAGTGCAGCACTTTCACAGCATCATCTTTCAGGATTTGGAATAACTCTACTGGAATCCCATCACCTCCACTAGCTTTGTTCGTAGTGATGCTTCCTAAGGGTGACTTGACTTCATATTCCATGTCTGGTCCTAGGTGAGTGATCACACCATTGTGATTATCTGGGTTTGGAAGATCTTTTTTGTACAGTTCTGTGTATTCTTGCCACTTCTTCTTAATATCTTCTGCTTCTGTTAGGTCCATACCATTTCTTTACATAGGCATAACTGATTATACCTTTAGCCCTGCTCCCCTCCCAGAGGTCAGGTGGTGGAATTGAAAATTCCAACCTTCTAAACACATGTTGTTTCTCTTGGCAACCAGTCCCTGTCCTTAGATGCTTTCTAAAAGTCACATCATTCACAAAACAAGACACTCAATCACTTTCAACACTTAGGAAAGTCCAGAGGTTTTAGGAGCTGTGAGCTAAGATCTGTGGATGAAGATCAAATATATATGAGAGGTATACTTTGGTCATCTAAATGATCAAGTATAAATTCTTATAAATCACAATATCACAACTAGATTCCTATTGTAGACATTGGGCTATTTCTGGTCTTTTGTTATTAAGTAGTAAAGTCTGAATTCTCCTGTGTCCCAGTTGAACTAAAGTGGCTATGGCTTCAGAAATTGCTGGAGCAGGGGCAAAAACACTGCTGGCAGAGCCTGCTTCCTGGCCTGGGCCAGCTCTCCTTCTTTCTCTCTTCTTAGTCTTGAGCTGGCTTTTTCCACATTGCCTGGTGTGGGCTCTGTAGTCAGACTCCATAAGCTTAAATCTTGGATCTACCACTTACTGGTTGTACGATTTGTGGATGTTCCTATATGTTTTATATTTCAGTTGCCTCATTTTGAAAATGAGAGTAAACATAATTAGTATTTTATAGGTTTATTTGGGTGAATTAAATGAGATTATACATGCAATTTACTAATGCATATTTACTAGAATTCTTGGAACATAGTAAGCAAAGAATAAATAATAGCTTGATTATTATTGTTGTTTTTGTTTTTCTAAATAATTGCTGAACCAATCACCATGACTAGGGTTAACTGCTCTTGAAGAGAAAAATAAGCTCATCTTAACTATATGGGTTGAGAATGGTAGTTTCTCAAAAAGTATTCTTGAAAGAATAAAAATTTCATATATGTATATATGTGTGTATATACATATACATAAACATACAGGCTGCCCTGGTGCCCTGGTGGCTCAGTGGTAAAGAATCCACCTGTCAGTACAGGAAATCAGGAGATATGGGTTCAGTGTCTGTGGGTGAAAGATCCCCTGGAGAAGGAAATGGCAACTCATTCCAGTATTTTTGTCTGGGAAATCCCAATAGGACAAAGGAGTCTGGCAGATTACAGTCCATGGGGGTGCAAAAGAGTCGTACACAACTTAGCAATTAAAACAACAAAAAACATATGCATACATGCACACATATGTCTAATACATCCTGTCATAATCACAGAATACAACATAAAATTACATATGAATAAAGATGCAATGATAAAAAAGCCATTGATAAGAAATGTACTAGTGATTGTCTTTGAATGGTCGAATATTGGCATCTATTCTCAATTCTTCTGTTTTAAACACTGTCATCTGTATATTACCTTTATATTAATAAAGTCACCAATAGTACATTCAATAAAATCTTGTTGGCTGCCTGCTAGCTAGGCATTCATTTGGGCATTAGGGAAAGAGAAGTAAGCAAGAGACAAAAAAAACTCTTTGCCCCATAGGGCTCATATTCTAAGGACAAGAGCACTCTACTGAAAATTATGAGAAGTAGAACTGGATTTGATAATAGACCTCTCAGCACATCTTAACTCTTCTCCTCTCAGCTGTGTGCCCTCCTGGGAGTCCCTGAATGTCTCTGAGCCTTACTATGCTGACCTAAGGGTAGAGGTCAAAGTCCTATGTGACAAAGGGACTGTGATAACTAAGTAAAATGATGAGTATGTGACTGCTCTGAAGTGTGACTCATCGTACAAATATATAAGGTGTTATTATTGTAGACTTTTCTGCTGCTAAGTCACTTCAGTTGTGTCCAACTCTGTGCAACCCCATAGACGGCAGCCCACCAGGGATCCGCCGTCCCTGGGATTCTCCAGGCAAGAACACTGGAGTGGGCTGCCATTTCCTTCTCCAGTGTATGAAAGTGAAAAGTGAAAGTGAAGTCACTCAGTTGTGTCCGACCCTCAGTGACCCCATGGACTGCAGCCTTCCAGGCTCCTCCGTCCATAGGATTTTCCAGGCAAGAGTGCTGAAGTGGGGTGTCATTGCCTTCTCCTTTTCTAGGTTAAGAATAATATTATCAAGTTATTTTTACGGCAAATTATGTCTATAAGAAGTACTCAATGATACAACATTTGCTTAATAGGGTGAAGTGCTGTATGAATGAAAAACTGTGTCTCAACTTTTATGCGATGAAGAAATTGGACACTGAAACATCCAAGACTTCTTTTATTGCTTCAAATTGGAAATATGAAAGAACATTTGGATAATGCTCATGGTGGACGTTTTTATTATCCAGGAAAGACATCTGATTCCGATCTTGAAAAGCATTCCCTAAATTTTGCCTAATTTGCTAAAAATTCTATGAAAGTTAAATGGTAATAAGATTCCCTTGACTTAAACATTGTTGAATACATAAAATATTGCTTTTTTGTTCTGTTTTTTCATTTTCACCAGATATTCCTTTTAGTGATCTCAGGCAAGTAAAGAGTTCATGGATTTACATACATTATGAATCACAGAATTTTATTTTATTATTCAAAGGAACACCTCCTTTCACACTGAGAAAGTGAAGCTCCTAAAAAAGGAGGTGACTTTCACTCACAGTCAGTGAGGTTTCCACCTGGGCAGAGCCCCTCGGCTTTTGATTCCCAGTTCAGCACTGGCAGCTTAGATGCTGATCCCGTATAGCCTGGCCTCTGAACCATTTATGCCCTTTTTATAAGTTGCACATGCTTCATGACCAGCGGTATAGGGAATGAAAACTTAACAGTTACTGTTAGGCAACATTAGTGTTCCCCTCCTTTCATTGAAATGTCAGTACTTCTGGGGTTGAAGTTTTTAAGAATTTTCCTAACAGAACTTGTTCTTTCTCTTTTGCTTGGTCTAAGTTGCATTAATTGTCACTCCACTGCTTCCCTTCTAACAATCTTGCTCTGGCATTCAAGAGCGGAGCAATAAAACATCTCACCCTCCACTCTCCTTTTAGGTTAGATTTATATTTTCATTTTGAAGGAAATAAAGGATATCTTTTGTACTATAAACTTCTATACTATAAACTTTTATACTTACTTGTAAAGCAGCCCGTGCCATTAGCTCATCACTAAGATTCTGGTTTGGCCCACTACTGTTATTTGAAGCCCCTCAAATCTATATCTTAGAGACAGGAAAAACAAACAAAGCAAATAACAAAACCTTCCGGTCTCACTCCTGACTGTTTACAGTGGGGCGAGAGCCTGCCCCTGGCCTGCTTCAGATTCTCACTCAAACCCCGGTAGCACGGGAGACTCAGAGCCCCGGGCTGGCTTCACCTTGCTCTTGCTCTGCAAGCCCTCTGCATTGCTTCCCACGTGACCAAAATCCTCAGCAGCATCCTCTCTGAGGAGCCCCTCCTTCTGTTGTTCCGCTCGTGGCCTCTTTCTCGGAAGGATGGGAAATGTAGAGTTCCCCTTTCTGCACCAGTGCTGGCACTCATCAGACTTCACTGCCTTTAGTTTTGGCAAGCAATGCTTTTGGTTTCATCCAGGGACCTGCAAATCAACCAGTATCTTGTAAGTTTCACAGGAGAAGGCAATGGCACCCCGCTCCAGTACTCTTGCCTGGAGAATCCCATGGACGGAGGAGCCTGGTGAGCTGCAGTCCATGGCATCCCTAGAGTCAGACATGACTGAGCGACTTCCCTTTCACTTTTCACTTTCATGCATTGGAGAAGGAAATGGCAACCCACTCCAGTGTTCTTGCCTGGAGAATCCCAGGGACGGGGGAGCCTGGTGGGCTGCCATCTATGGGGTCACAGAGTCGGACACACCTGAAACGACTTAGCAGTAGCAGTAGCAGTAAGTTTCACACAGTTTTTATTAATGCTTATTACTCCTCAGACCCTCAATAAGGAAGAGTGGGTCAGAATTGTTTACCAAAAGAGACATTGATTAGACACGGCAAGTCTTAAAGCACAGCTAAAATAAAAAAATTGATTTATAGGCTAATATCTCATTTCAGTGTTGTTTTAGTGAATCAGTATATGCTATTCTAAATTTATGCTCTACATATTTTTAATGATCAATGTTTTTGTGAATTGGAAACATGCAGGGGAGTAGAGGTCTATCCCCCTGACCATCAAATTTACCGTTGAAATCAGAAATTTATCTTAGCATGAAGTTTTGATTATTGAAAATACTTTTGAGAAATAATTATGACTATCAGGTCAAAGTCTGCTAATTTTGAAACTGTGCCAGTGAATGGAAGAGCCAAACAAAGGACTACTGCAGAATCGTGGAATATTGCAGAATGGCTTCTGTACCGTGCTGTCTGATCCTGGGCAACCTGCTTCATCATCCTAAGACTGTCTCATTAGCTTTAAACTTGGATTAGCTGAGAGAGCTCTTCCAGGATTAATTATCTATAGTGATCTCTCTCTGTGGTTTTATGACTTGCTAGAAATTACTTGGTGTGGAGGGATGAGAGTGTTTCTACCATGTTTCTGTGTTGTTGACAGGTATATTGTTCATTTCTCATCGTTTGAGCCCATCTGCTTCATAACATTGCAGATTTACAGCTCTTGTTTCAAGGCACCCACATTATCTATATTATAAATGTGGAAGATCACAGAATGTTTTTAATAAGTGATGACTAAAATAGCAGGACCATTGCATAAGCTTCTTAGAACAGGCGTGTGTTAAAGAAATTAATCACAGGAGCTCAAGTCATGACATTAAGCAGACCCAGAAGAGGGGCGTTTACCTTTTATTTGCAAATAGTCATTTTCAGTTGGCTCTTGGTAGAGTATAATGTTTGGATAATATATTTAAATGGTAAAGTTTGCCAGATCCTCATGCATAGGTTATTACTAACACACACTTTTTCTTCTTTTATCAAAGTAATACATTTTCTATGGTTGTTTTGTGATATAGGCAGTGGGAAGTCATTGAATTTTCATAGCTTCAAAATGCATGCACTTTTAAAGACTATATTGTAGCTGTGTTTGCAGCAGGGGGAGGGGGGCTTCATTCGGGTTTAAAAATATGCAAAGGCAGTGTAAGAGGAAACCTTAGTAACACTAATGTCAACAAAAAGAAAAAAATGAAGGCTGAAGTTTTCTTATCTGAAGTCAGGCTAAGTTTCAATGCGATTTCCTCTTTTGATCCTGATGTTTGCAATGGTGTCAGCAACCTTGAGTTTATTTATGGCTCCTAGGTATAATCTAAGTGTGTGTGAAAGGCTGGTACCAGGCTTCCCTAATGTCTTGGGGATAAAGGTCAGTCCAGAGCAGAATCACAGGGGGAAGGCTCTACCTTTGTTCTGTCTGAGGAATAACACACCTAACTAGAGTTAGAAGTGGGCTTCTACAAGAGATAAAAACTTAGAGGTGGATATATAGGACACGTCGCTTTGCAGCCCCATGGAGTATAGCCCGCCAGGCTCGTCTGTCCATGAAATTCTCCAGGCAAGAATACTGGAGTTTGTTTCCATTCCCTCCTCCAGGGGATCTTTGCCACCCAGGGGTCGAATCTATGCCTCCGGGTCTCCTGCATCTCCGCACTGGCAGCGGATTCTTTACCAGTGCGCTATCTGGGAAGGACCTTCTTATAGATAGACATATACAGGCTTAGCTGCTCAGTTGTGTCTGACTCTGTGACTCCATGGACTGTAGCCTGCCAGGCTCCTCTCTCTATAGGATTCTCCAGACAACAATACTGGAAGATTCCCTTCTCCAGGGGATCTTCTCCACCCAGGGATTGAATCCAGGTCTCCTGCATGACAGGCGGATTCGTTACTCTCTGAGCCATGAAGGAAGCCCTATAGATAGACACAAATAACCTAAATAGGCATTTAAATATGGTATTTGAATTGGGGAAGAGATGACTGAGGTAAAAATTAGTAAAAATCAAAGGATTTCAATGGCTCCAAATCAGCAATTTAGAGTCGTATCTTTGGATCTGCAATCAAAGCTAATGTTATAATGAAGGAAAGGAAGTCAACAGCACAGGAGTAGTTTCCACATTCTTGAGTTTTTGGCACTTAGATTCAATACCTATCTGACTCTTAAAATTTTGACTTAATATTTGCCAAGTTTTCTTAAACAATAGTCTTTACCTAAACTTGAATATTAAATATTAAATACAGCCGAAATAACATGCTTAAAGGGCTTTTGGTTTGGTAGCATTTTTCTTTTATCAGTTGATAATGATGAAAAGATATTTGCTTGGGTTTCTGAACCCCATTTGCTCTGTTAAAGCAGCGTCACAGCCAAAAGCCTCTAATGAAAGTTTCCCTGTGACAAGCCTAAACAACAATCCAATGGGAATGAAAAGCCAAACTAATGAGGAATGATGTGAAAGGCCAGCTTTCTGCTCTCCCCACAAGGATTTTAATCACAGAGAAAGCAACAGCTGTGCCAGGGGTAACACAGCAGTGCTACCATGCAAAATAACACCTTGGAGTGGAATGAATTTAAAGTAAATGGGCTGGAAATATTGGCTTTCCAAGCAATCAACAACAACACATGAGGGAAAACAGAGCCTTTAATTTGGTTGAGGGTGCGATCCAGACTTCTCTGCAGCACCTGATTCCAGTGAGTGTGTGTGATCCCTGATTAAGTAGGAAATAATCTTTTACATAAACTGCCCGTCACAAATCTGGGAAAGTATGGTGGCATTCAGCCCAGGCTCTCGAAAGCCCTGTATATGTTCCTACTCATGAAGGATGTGTTATCTTGATTCTCTGACTTACCATGGGAAGGTAATATTATTCTTTATTGTCATTGCTTTTGTACTGCTCAACTTATACAGAATATTTTAAATAAAACTCCTCCCCCTCATTTGAAGAGGGCACATATACTTTTCTCTTCCAGATTCTTTTATATGAAGATTATAGTTGAACTTGGATAAATTACCGAAATCATGCTCTTATTAATCAGCTTTCTAATGAGCAGTCCAGATTTGTGGATGAGTACCCAAAACACTGTTGTGTCAACCAAGAGTATCACAGATTTTCTCAGATGGTGTCAATGTAGGAAAATAATGTAACATTCAAAAGAAAAGAGAAAGGTCAGGTTTGGGGACTAAACAGAAAACCTGAGCTTATTCTTTACAGGCATATTTACAGTTGATCCACTTCTTGAATTTTCCATCATATATTGCAAAATAAAAGAGAACCACCCTGTTGAGGCCTGAAGAAACGAAGCACTCTGACTACAGAGCAGTCCATGGCAACATGTGGCTCTTCCCACGCACGCTAGGCCTTCCTTTCTCGGCTTCCGAGAACTGACCGCACGTGCTGGCAGTGCCAGCTCCTCAGGGAGGCAGCTTTGGGAAGCAAGAAAGGACCTCTGTGTTGGAGTTAGACCCGAGTTCAAGGATCAGCTCAACTGTAATCAGGCAGTTTGCTTAACTAAGCAATTTGTTCCAGGTGACCTTCTTAGTAGGCTGGAGGAGCTGGCGTTGGTACTTTACGCTGTCCGGCTTTAAGCTCCTGTTAATTTATTTACTTTTCAAAGAAGTATGTCTTTGAATGTAGTCAATATAGATGGGTTTAAATGTGTGTAAGTTTCATTAGAAGGCTCTTTTCCTTCCTGAATCCTTTGCAAACGTCTAACTGCTGCTCACTTGACAACAGCTGGCCCTGCGATGCCATAGCGCTGGCTCTGGATGAGTGCTCTGTCTGTGCTCTCTGCTGCTCCCGTCTGCTCCCATGACTGAGGCTCTGCAGTATGCGCGTCGAGCCCAGGTGAGAAACACAGAGGGGAAGAAATTCTACCTTTCAACCAATATGCAAACAGAATCAGGTTCATAGTCTCCTAATCCTTGAAAAACAAGGCTATGTTGTATCGGTTTTTTCTCCTTTTCTTATTTTATATAACTTTATATCTTAATGATTGCAACTGCTTCTAAAGAATCAAATGTCTTTTTCTCCTTTTCCTTGCCAAGCTAAAATACTTGGGATTCATACAATGTGGGGGCTTCTCTCTACTGGCTGTACATTGCTACTGCTGGAGCTAAAAGTAACCTCAAGAGGCATCTGCCTCCACTTGGTTGTCAGAAAGAATAGTGTTTCCTAGACTAGATTTTCTGGGAAGGCAGTGAACATGTCTGGGTTTTTTTTCCCCTTTTGTACCCAATACCCAGCATGGTGCCTAGTGCATGACGGGCACTTACTAAATATTCATTGAGTGAATGAATTAATAAAAAATACTGCCTTCAGTGTCAGAGTGGCTTATATACTCATTCATTCATTCAGCAAACATCTAGCAACTTCAAAGAATGGATACATTAATTTAGATACTTAGGGGTATATTTAGAACTAGAAGACTTGAATTTATCAGAAAACAATTTTTCAATACTAGACGTGCGCTGGCAGCATTTTGGAGATTTTTCTAAGGTCATGAAACAACATTATTTAATGTACTTTATTTCTAGAATAGCTTCAGATTTACAGAAAAGGTATGAAGATGGTACAGAAGGTTCCTACATACCCCTCACATAAATTCTCTCATTATTAGCATATATATTAGTATGGCACATTTGTTTTAATGAATAAACCAATTGTTGCTGTTTAGTGGCTAAGTCGGGAGAAGGTAATGGCACCCAACTCCAGTACTCTTGCCTGGCAAATTCCATGGATGGAGGAGCCTGGTGGGCTGCAGTCCATGGAGTCGCAAAGAGTTGGACACGACTGAACGACTTCCCTTTCACTTTTCACTTTCATGCATTGGAGAAGGAAATGGCAACCCACTCCAGTGTCCTTGCCTGGAGAATCCCAGGGATGGGGGAGCCTGGTGGGCTGCCGTCTATGGGGTCGCACAGAGTCGGACACAACTGAAGCGACTTAGTAGCAGCAGCAGCAGCATCAGTCACTAAGTCATGCCTGACTCTTTCGTGACCCCATGGACTGTAACCCACTAGACTCTCTGTTCATGGGATTTCCCAGGCAAGAATACTGCGGTGCATGCCATTTCCTTCTCCAGGGGATCTTTCCCATTCAGGAATTAAACCCACATCTCCTAAATTGGCAGGTGGAATCTTTACCACTGAGTCACCTCGGAAGCCAGTGAATAAACCAATATTAATACATTATTTTAATCAAAGTTTATACTATCCTGATATTTCGTTAGTTTTTACCTAATGTCCCTTTTCAAGAATTCCATCCAGGATACAACATTACAATTACTCATCGTTTCTTAGACTCTTGTCTGTAATCAGATTTTCCTTGTTTTTGATGATCTTGAGAATTTTGAGGCATTTTGAGACAGTTAAAGTTGTCTGATGATTTTCTTGTGATTAGGTTGGGATTATGGATTTTCCATATAACTATGAGTGGTCATAGTCAACAAAAGACTCTGAAATGCAGTACTTGGATGCAGTCTCAAAAATGACAGAATGATCTCTGTTCATTTCCAAGGCAAACCATTCAATATCAAAGTAATCTAGGTCTGTGCCCCAAATGTTAATGCAGAAGTAGAAGGTGAATGGTTCTATGAGGACCTACAAGATGTTCTACTGCTAACACCAAGAAAAGATGTCATTTTCATCATAGGGAACTAGAATGCAAAAGTAGGAAGTCAAGAGATACCCGGAATAACAGGCAAGTTTGGCCTTGGAGTACAAAATGTAGCAGGGAAAAGGCTAACAGAGTTTTGCCAAGAAAACACACTGGTCATAGCAAACACCCTCTTCTAACAACACAAGAGATGATTCTATACATGGGCATCACAAGATGGTCAATACTGAAATCAGATTGATTTTATTCTTTACAACTGAAGATGAAGAAGCTCTATACAGTCAGCAAAAATAAGACCGGAAGCTGACTGTGGCTCAGATCATGAATTCCTTATTGCAAAATTCAGACTTAAATTGAAGAAAGTAGGGAAAACCACTAGGCCATTCAGGTATGACCTAAATCAAATCCCTTATGATTATACAGTGGAAGTGACAAATAGATTCAAGGGATTAGGTCTGGTAGACATAGTGCCTGATGAGCTATGGACAGAGATTTGTAGCATTGTGCAGGAAGTAGTGACCAAAATCATCCCAGTGAAAGAAGGCAAAGTGGTTTATCTGAGGAGGGTTTACAAATAGCTGAGGAAAGAAGTAAAGCAAGGGAGAATGGGAAAGACATACCCAACCAAATGCAGATTCCAGAGAAAAGAAAAAAGAGATAAGAGGGCCTTCTTCAATGAACAATGCAAAGAAATAGAAGAAAACAATAGAATGGGAAAGACTAGTGATCTCTTCAAGAAAATTGGAAATATTAAAATTGGGAAAGAAGTATGTCAAAGCTGTATATTGTCACCCTGCTTATTTAACTTAAATGCAGAGTACATCATGTGAAATGCTGGGCTGGATGTCTCACAAGCTGGAATCAAGATCACGAGGAGAAATATCAACAACCTCAGATATGCAGATGATACCACTCTAATGGCAGAAAGCAAAGAGGAATTAAAGAGCTTCTTGGGCTCAGTTGGTAAAGAATCCACCTGCAATGCAGGAAACCCCAGTTCAATCCCTGGGTCAGGAAGATCTCCTGGAGAAGGGATAGGCTATCCATTCCAGTATTCCTGGGTTTCCCCTATGGCACCTGCAATGTGGGAGACCTGGGTTCAATACTTGGGTTGGGGAGATCCCCTGGACAAGGGAAAGGCTAACTACTCCAGTATTCTGACCTGGATTAAAGAGCTTCTTGAGCTCAGTTGGTAAAGAATCCACCTGCAATGCAGGAAACCCCAGTTCAATCCCTGGGTCAGGAAGATCTCCTGGAGAAGGGATAGGCTATCCATTCCAGTATTCCTGGGTTTCCCCTATGGCACCTGCAATGTGGGAGACCTGGGTTCAATACTTGGGTTGGGGAGATCCCCTGGACAAGGGAAAGGCTAACTACTCCAGTATTCTGACCTGGAGAATTCCATGGAGGTCCATGGGGTTGCAAAGAGTTGGACACAACTGAAGGACTTTCACTTGAAGAGGGTGAAAAAGGAGAGTAAAAATACTGGCTTAAAACTCAACATTCAAAAAACTAAGATCATGGCATCTAGACCCATCACTTGATGGCAAATAAAAGGGGAAAAGTGGAAGCCGTGACAGTTTAAATTTTGAGGGACTCCAAAATCCCTGAAGATGGTGACTGAAGCCATGAAATTAAAGTACACTTGCTCCTTGGCAGGAAAGCTATGACCACCCTAGACAGAGTATCAAAAAGCAAGGACATCACTTTGCCAACAAAGGTCCATATAGTTACAGCTCTGTTTTTTCCAGTAGTCATGTATGGATGTGAGAGTTGGACCATAAAGAAGTCTGAGCATGGAAGAATTGCTGCTTTTGAACTGTGGTGTTGGAGAAGACTCTTGAGAGTCCCTTGGACTGAAAAGAGATTCAACCAGTCAATCGTAAAAGAAATCAACCCTGAATATTCATTGGGAGGGCTGATGCTTAAGCTATAACACTTTGGCCCCTGATGCGAAGAGCTGACTTATTGGGAAAGACCCTGATGCTGAGAAAGATCGAAGGCAGGAGAAGGGGATGACAAAGGGTGATATGGTTAGAGTATCCCGGACTCAGTGGACATAAGTTTGGGCAAACTCTGGGAAATAGCGAAGGACAGGGAAGCCTGGTGTGCTTTAGTACACCACATTGAAAAAGTCAGACAGGACTTAGTAACTGAAAAACAGTAACAAGGTAGTTTTATTCCTAGTTTTTTAAGGGATCTCTATAATGTTCTCCATACTGGCTGTATCAATTTATAGGGGCGAGGATGAATCTAGAGTCTGTTAGATCTAGGCTCTGTCATACAGAGTAGAGTAATTTAGAAAGAGAAAAAACATATATTAAGGCTTATACAAGGGCTTCCAAGATGGCACTAGTGGTAAAGAACCTGCCTTTCAATGCTGGAGATGTAAGAGACACAGTCCGATCCCTAGGTCAGGAATATCCCTTGGAGGAGGGTATGGCAATCCACTCCAGTATTCTTGCCTGGAGAATCCCATGGGCAGTGGAGCATCGGTCCATAGGGTTACAAGGAAACACCACTGAAGCCACTTAGTATACAAGGCACACATGTGGAACCTAGGAAAATGGTACTGATGAAGCTATTTGCAGGGGCAGGAATAGAGACGCAGACATAGAGAATGGCTGAAGTTGAGGACACACTGTGGGAAGGAGAGGGTGGGGCGATTTGACAGAGGAGCACTGACATATACACGGCTACTGTGTGTGAAACAGATGGCTAGTGGAAAGGGGCTGTATAGCACAAGGAGGTCAGTTCGGTGCTCTGTGATGACCCAGAGAGGAGGGTGGGAGGGCGGGGAGGGAGGCTCCAGAGGGAAGGGATATGTGAATACATAAAGCTGATTCTCATTGCTATACAACAGAAACTAACCATTAACAGTGCAAAGCAATTATCCTCCAATTAAAAAAAAAATACCAGTCATGAAAATGGAATGCACATTCACGCACCAGAAGACAGATGTCACAGATCCACTAGGGGATGGCGGGTATACACTGTCCTAACTCAAATGGCCCTCAATATCAGACGCATGTCAGAACTAATTGGCAAAATGCCCACGTGACACTCAGGGTGCAAACGGGAAGCTTGCCCGGGAGCACACTGGCGAACTTCACTTGGTCTCAGCGCCCATCAGCTCATCCAGGTGCATGCTTCTCCTCCACCAAGGAGGAGTTGGTAACCAGTGCCAAGCAGAGCAGGTGAGAAATAGGGAGGAGCCCAGAAACAGGTGATTTCGACAGCTACTAGGAACTACCCCACAATCTCCCTTTCAGGGCCAGCTAGCCGTGAGGCAGGCTCGTCACAGCCCTCCTGGCGTGGTGTCATGCCTGTGGCTCAGCCAGGGAAACCCGGTCAGCCAAATATCGGGAGAGCACAATCACTCGTGTGGATGCCAAAGCTGTTCCCCAAAATGGGGTTCAGTAAAGAGGCAAGGTGGTTTGAAGGAAAGTTTGCTTTATTTTAAATGCCGGCAAGAGCTTTTATAGACAGAGGGAGGGGCTGCATGCATAAACAGCACAGTCGGCTCTGACGGCCATGGGAATTATGGCAGCTCAAGTCATGGCTACGGTCTGGTCATTATGTGGTTAACTTTGTCCACCTGGTGGGGTTTTGGTATCTATGACAGGGGTCCCTAACCTCTGGACTGCAGACTAGTACCTCCTGTAAAATCAGTGGCAGCCTTAAATTAGAAATGAAGTGTACAATACATGCAATGCGCTTGAATCATCCTGAAACCATCCCCCTCAACCCTGGTCCGTGGAAAAACTGTACTTGATGAAATCAGTCCCTGGTGCCCAAAAGGTTGGGGGCCGCTGATTTATGATATAGCTCCAAGGATAAGGCTCAGAATATTATCTATACCCTCACTGCTGCTGCTGCTAAGTCGCTTCAGTCGTGTCCGACTCTGTGCGACCCCAGAGACGGCAGCCCACCAGGCTCCCCTGTCCTTGGGATTCTCTAGGCAAGAATCCTGGAGTGTGTTGCCATTTCCTTCTCCAATGCATGAAAGTGAAAAGTGAAAGTAAAGTCGCTCAGTCTTGTCTGACTCCTAGCGACCCCATGGACTACAGCCTACCAGGCTCCTCTGTCCATGGAATTTTCCAGGCTAGGGTACTGGAGTGGGGAGCCATTGCCTTCTCCGCTATAGCCCTTAAAGAGGAACTAAAGTCCCTTGACCAGGCCTAATGACTAAACTATTATTATTAATTTTGTTGGATTGTTTTCCTTTGTTTCTGCATCTTCTCACTTTTCTGATTAAACTTATGCTTTAGTTTACGTTTTTCCACAGACAAAAAGCAGGCTGAGAACATGGGGAGCAAGGGTCATAGAGTCTTGTTCCATTTAACTAAGACAGAAACCAAGATCTGGCTGAGAATTGTGCTGATTGCTACCGAGGTGACATTTCTTCTATGCTCTCTCACTGACAGAGTATAGACATATGTGTGTGTATACTGGACTGATGCTGAAGTTGAAGCTGCAATACTTTGGCCACCTGATTCAAAGAGCTGACTCACTGGAAAGACCCAGATGCTGGGAAAGACTGAAGGCATGAGGAGAAGGGGACGACAGAGGACAAGATGTTTGTATGACGTCACTGACTCAAAGGGCATGAGTTTGATATGGGACATAGTGAAGGACAGCGAAGCCTGGCATGTTGCAATCCATGTGTCAAAGTGTCAGACACAGATGAACAACTGAACAACAGTATTAATCCACATGTATATACATATTGATATATTTTTCTGTATGTGACCAACCATGTCTATATTCTTCTAAGTATGAGTTTATGCTCCAGCTCTATTTCATCACCACCATATGGATCATCCCAGACTCCTCTCCTTGTTTATCAGTAAACTCCCATTCCAACAGTGAGAATTCTGCTTCCCCATGTGCAATACATTTATCCTATTGTCCGATTCTAGGATTTATTTACAGCAGCATCAGAATTGTTAATACTTACCCCCATGGGAAGCAACTCTACCAACTGGACTGTGGTGCTCATGTTATTTCTTTTGTTCTTAGTTTTACAAACTCCATTCATTTGCAAACTTACTTACGTTAGCAACCTGCCCCTTCCTTGGTGTTGTTTCACATACATTTGTAATACAGTTAGATCCTTTGGCCAAAATCTATATTCCCTTCTGGGATCCACTGACTTCCTAAATGATTTCTTAAAATTTGCATACATTAAACTGTACTGTTACAAAATAAAAAAAGTAAAAATAAATAAGCTAAGTGATCAAGTCATACAATTAAATGCAAAGAAAGCAGAAGGAAGAAAGCAATAGAGATAACATCAGAAATTAACAAAACCTAAAGAAACAATTTAAAAGAATAATAAAATTAAAAACTGCTTTTGTGGGGGGAATAAAACAATTGACAAGCTCTTGGGAAGAAATAAGACACAAAATGATATAGATATAAAATATTTAAAGAACATAATACTATGAACAAATGTGAAACAGTGCATTTGGAAATTTAAGTAAAATGACAAATTTTAAAGAAAATACAAATTAAATTTTGCTTGAAGATAAAATAGAAAATCTAAGTGAATACTATTGGTAAATAGAATAAATAATCACATGGCTCCAAAGGAAAACAGAAACAGATAGTTCACCAGTGTGTTTTATCAAGGCTCCTAATAGTATCCAAATTGTTTCTGAGGATATAGAGAGAAGGAAAGCTCTCTGATTAATTTTGTGAAGCAAAGAAAATCATTATAAGAAAACCAAACAAAGGTAAAAACATTTTCATTCTGGGACAATAACGCATAAATCAAGACAAATTTTTTTTGTTTATATTCCATATATGGTTTTGTAAATAACTTTATATCCTCTGTGTATTTACATAGATACACAAAGGGTTTTTTTTTTGCAAATATATAAAAATCAGGACTTGTAAAAGAAACCAGATGTTGGCATAAGTTTATATTTTATCTTACCCCAAATGCAGATTCAATGATCATTTTTATTATATAGTCTTTAAAAATACTCTCCAATTCTTAGTTCAGTCTTCTGTGGATCCCTTGAGAGTAGTTCCAATTTACTTCTTATGGTTACTTCATTTAACCAGAATTTATAATGAGCATGAAATGGATTTTTAAAGGTATTTGCTCAAGCTCCAAACAGAGAAGAGAGTTGTGATGTTTAATCCCGAGACGATGCAGACCCTGCCCTCGCTGGCCCAGTCTCTGCCCTCACTGACGCCTGCAGTTCAGTCCCCTATCTGAACACTCCAAAGAGCTGCCTGTGGAGGAGAAAGTCTCAAGGTGGCTTGAAGATGTTTGTTGTTTTCCCTCCTGACAGAATTGTTTGTGAGAGCTGAGTGAATACACGAGACATTTTCCTCACTATTCTTACCCCTCACACAAAACTGGTTACAATCAAGACACATATAGACTGAAGCACTGCTTTGAAATGACTTGGTTTCTTGTTCTCATTGCTTTAAGAGGGTGGAGGGTGGAGGTTTACGAGGGTGATCACAAAAGAGAAGGCAGGCATGACCTGCTTTTAAACCAACCTCCATGTCTTGTGGACTCAGGGACAATTTCTACACGCAATCTCAGCTTTCCTTGCTAATGTCAATTTGATTGGTATGGAGCAGGAACACAGATCCTTCCAAAGAGTGTTAGATAACAATGTTAATATAAAAATCACTTAAACTGGGCTTTAGAAACATTTCCTTTGAAATTACAATCGAATATAGTTACCCAATTGTCAGTATCGTGTGTGTGAGCTCCTCAAGCAGTATTCCACATTGTGGTGAGCACACCCACAGAGACACTGATGAGGCTACAGAAAAGGCAAGGTCTGAAAGTACTTATGAGTGTTACAAACATTTATTCTGATATTTGTTCAAATAGTAGGTAGACTGTTTTTAGGTCTGTTGCAGTAGATGTAGGGACTTCCGCAATGGGGTAGTGTAGTACAGAGAGACTGGGCTTCAGACCAGATACAACAAAGACAAGTGGGGATATTCAGTCAAAGAGCAGGGTGGGAGAAGGAGTCAGGGGAGGAGAAATTATGATGAGAGGGTGGTGATTCTTGCGCTTCCCAGCTGGCGATAGTGGTAAAGAACCCACCTGCCAATGCACGAGACACAGGTCGCGGGTTCCATCCCTGGGTCAAGAAGGGCATGGAGGAGGGCATGGCAACCCAGCCCAGTATTCATGCCTGGAGAGCCCCAAGACACAGGAGCCTGGTGGGCTACAGTCCATGGCGTTGCAAAGAGTCAGACACGACTGAAGCAATTTAGCATACATGCATGGTGATTCCTGCTAAACGCATCTACTGAGATTCTTGTTGAAAGCAGGCTGAGGTGATAAGTTATTATCTGGGGGGTGGTAAGGGATAAGAGTCTTCCTTAGTAGCTCAGTTGGTAAAGAATCTGCCCACAATGCAGGAGACATGGGTTTGATCCCTGGGCCGGGAAGATCCCCTGGAGAAGGGCATGGCAACCCACTCCAGTACTCATGTCTGGGGAATTCTATGTACAGAGGAGCTGGACTACAGAGGCTACAGGCCTTGGGATTGCAAAGAGCTGGACATGACCGAGGTACTGACTAACTAAGAGGATGAGAAGTTTGGCCAGAGTCCTCCAATTCTAGGATGAGGGATTCCTGCTAAACTGACCTATCAGGATTCTGGCTAAAACTGGACGATGCAGGCCCTCCTGGGATGGAAACAGAATATCCAGGACTAGGCAGCTCGGATAAGCCTAATGAGAGGTCAAAGAGAGAGTTTGTCACTTGGGAGAGGATGCCTATATGCAATAATGAACAGAGGAGACGGCAGTGGTGATTCAGGCCTGAATTTGAGGATGGTTTAACATGTAACTGACAGAGACCGTCATTGTGTGTTCGGATTAATACACATTTTACACATCTGAGGAGAATGTCTAGGGAAGAACCAATGTTTAAAGAAAAACGAGATCAGTACCTTTTTTCTAGATTCTACATACAGCGTTAATATACGATATTTCTGCTTCTCTTTCTGGCTTGCTTCACGCTGCATGACAAACTCCAGGGACACCCACAGGCAGGAACGGAGGTGCAGGTGTGAAGGGTAGGCATGTGGACACGGGGGCGGAAGGGGAGGGTGGGCGCGTTGGGAGAGGATCGCTGGCATATGTGGTAGTGTTGGTTTTGTCACTAAGGTGTGTCCAACTCTTTTCGACCCCGTGAGCTGTAGCCCTGCAGGCTCCTCTGTCCGTGGGATTTCCCAGGCAAGAATATTGGAGTGGGCTGCCATTTCCTACTCCAGGGGATCTTCCTGGCCCAGGGATCGAACCTGAATCTCCTTCACTGCAGACAGATTCTTTACCGCTGAGCCTCCAGGGAAGCCTTGCATGTGAGTGGAGTGAAGTTGCTCAGTTGTGTCTGACTCTGCATTCCCGTGGACTGTAGCCTAGCAGGCTCCTCTGTCCCTGGAATTTTCCAGCAAGATACTGGAGTGGGTTGCCATGTCCTTCTCTAGGGGATCTTTCTGACCCAGGGATAGAACCCAGGCAGATGCTTCACCATCTGAGCCACCAGGGAATCCCCGGTATGTATACTACTGTATATAAAATAGAGAGCTAGCCGAAGCCGCTGTAGAGGACAGGGAGCTCTGCGGCAACTCTGATCGGTGAGTGGGGCTGGAGCAGGAGGGAGGGAGGCCCGAGAGAAAGGGGATACATATATGCGTAGACCTGTTGCACTTTGTTGTACAACAGAAACTAACACAGCATTGTCAAGCAACTATACTCCAATCAAAAAAAAAGAGTGAGATCAATAAGGGCGGGTCCCTGACCTGTGGCTGTGTTTGCAGATGATATGGAAGGTGTGCCAGAGAAACCGTAGTTGCAGATGTGCTACAGGCGCGGTGCAGGAGAGGTGTGGTTCTGCAAATATGATGGAGATTGGTGCAGATGGCTACTGCGTGCTTGAAAAGTGGCAAGCCCTAACTGCTGCAAGAAATAGACACGCTGAATTTCCAAGCTGGGTATAATATAAAGAATGTACAGTATTTCAATTGTAAAAATTAATTTCACTTGAAATGATAATATTTTTGGTATGTTGAAATAAATAAAAATATGACTAAAACTTAAAAAAAAAAAAAAACTGCATGACAAACTCCAGGGACACCCACAGGCAGGAACGGAGGTGCAGGTGTGAAGGGTAGGCATGTGGACACGGGGGCGGAAGGGGAGGGTGGGCGCGTTGGGAGAGGATCGCTGGCATATGTGGTAGTGTTGGTTTTGTCACTAAGGTGTGTCCAACTCTTTTCGACCCCGTGAGCTGTAGCCCTGCAGGCTCCTCTGTCCGTGGGATTTCCCAGGCAAGAATATTGGAGTGGGCTGCCATTTCCTACTCCAGGGGATCTTCCTGGCCCAGGGATCGAACCTGAATCTCCTTCACTGCAGACAGATTCTTTACCGCTGAGCCTCCAGGGAAGCCTTGCATGTGAGTGGAGTGAAGTTGCTCAGTTGTGTCTGACTCTGCATTCCCGTGGACTGTAGCCTAGCAGGCTCCTCTGTCCCTGGAATTTTCCAGCAAGATACTGGAGTGGGTTGCCATGTCCTTCTCTAGGGGATCTTTCTGACCCAGGGATAGAACCCAGGCAGATGCTTCACCATCTGAGCCACCAGGGAATCCCCGGTATGTATACTACTGTATATAAAATAGAGAGCTAGCCGAAGCCGCTGTAGAGGACAGGGAGCTCTGCGGCAACTCTGATCGGTGAGTGGGGCTGGAGCAGGAGGGAGGGAGGCCCGAGAGAAAGGGGATACATATATGCGTAGACCTGTTGCACTTTGTTGTACAACAGAAACTAACACAGCATTGTCAAGCAACTATACTCCAATCAAAAAAAAAGAGTGAGATCAATAAGGGCGGGTCCCTGACCTGTGGCTGTGTTTGCAGATGATATGGAAGGTGTGCCAGAGAAACCGTAGTTGCAGATGTGCTACAGGCGCGGTGCAGGAGAGGTGTGGTTCTGCAAATATGATGGAGATTGGTGCAGATGGCTACTGCGTGCTTGAAAAGTGGCAAGCCCTAACTGCTGCAAGAAATAGACACGCTGAATTTCCAAGCTGGGTATAATATAAAGAATGTACAGTATTTCAATTGTAAAAATTAATTTCACTTGAAATGATAATATTTTTGGTATGTTGAAATAAATAAAAATATGACTAAAACTTAAAAAAAAAAAAAAACACAACCAAGAATGAGCTCAAGCTGACACAGAATGTGGGCCCAAATACCAAGTTCAATGAAAAAAGCCAGTTGCAAATGTCTGCTTAGTACAATTCCATTGATAAAAACGAATGGTAGTAATAAATAGTTTATATACAGGGAAGGAAAAAGTATTGGAATGTAAATCAGTGTAAGCTAAGAATTGTTAAAAATAGTTTTCTTTGGGGAATAGAATTAGAGTGAAGTTTCAAGTTATGTTTTAGAAAGTTTTTAGGTTATGTTTTATTTTTTATAACAAACTCTACCTTAGCAATTAGAAAAAATATATATTTTTAAATGAGGGAGGGGCTAAAGGGGCAACAGAGCCCTCATCGCTTCCTGGCACTGTTTAGGAATGAGTTCAATCAAAGAAGCCACATCAGCTAACTCACAACCCCAAAGGTGATCCTCGAATCTTCTCATCAGCTGCTGTTTCCCCAGGCAGGACACAGAGTTCACTAGCTTCCAAACTGAGACTATAGTGGTGGCTGTGTGAGCTTCTTAAATGCCAAGTACACAGGAAAAATTTATATGGGAGCAAAGGCATAAAGAAATGAATCAGAAGACTGTCAGCAAATACTCAACGTGCCAATAAAGCAATCCTTAGTAGACTGAGCAAGAGTCCAGCAAACTTTAAATGTAAATTTGTGCCGGTGGCTTCCTGGCAAAGCACAATCAGGAGATCTCTCCCAAAGGCAGGAAGTGAAAAGTCGCCGCTTCTCACGTTGGCATTGTTTATAGCCCTGGATCTGAGAGTGGGCTGTGCTCCTTATCAGCTGTGTGATGTCAGGGGCGTTACCTAACCTCTCTGACACCTGGTTTCTTCATCAGTAAAACATGGAAAATATCGACCTCAGAAGATTGCCCTGTGGATTATCACATTATGACTCAGCTTAGGCCCAGTAAATATCTCCCATGAGCAGAGCCTTGAAATACATACACTGCGATTGTAGAAGAGCTAGCTAGGGAATGTTGCTGCCCAGCTCAGCCTGGAGCTCTAAGGTGACCTAGAAGGGTGAGATGCAGGTGGGGGCGGGAGAGAGTCTCTAGAGGGATGGAATGTGTGTACACTTAGAGCTAAGCCACGTTGTTGTACCGAAGAAACCAATACATTGTAATTATCCTCCAATTAAAAACCTTTTAAAAAAACCTATAACAAAAGAAAGAGAATATGTATAAAACAAAAGCCCAAACAACCACAGACAATTCTATATGCTAAAACAAAATAAGGGTTTATTGGCCTCACATTACAGACACATTTTATCATATGTAAATGTTACAGCAAGTTCTGTATAATGAGATACAGAAACCAACACCAAGAAAGGCTGTGATACAGCATAAGACATCATTAAATGGAGAAATTCTACACAGGAAGAGGAACCTAGTGATCCTTGTGTGTTATTTCTCTTCCGTCTCTAGCTCTTCATATTCATCCATGTCAAAGATAATTTGTTGATAAATGTCCAGGCTAGCCTTTGAATACGTTTCAGCTTTCCCCATGTTTATGAATTTTCTCCTCCTTGTATTCTACTCTATAAGTTCACTAATAAGTGCTAGAGCTCACACCACACAGATGGAAACAGAAAGATGCGTACATTTGGAGCTAGAGGTGTATCCAGCTTTATTCACTTCGCAACCTTGAGCACATTATGTAATTCCTTTGTTCTTTGTCTGTTCAAGGAGAACACAATAATCTCTTCATCTCAGGGCTGTTATGGGGATTAGGTAATTGTATCTCACATGCCTGGCACTCAGTATGAGCTTAAAGGTTGTTAGTTTCCCTGCTTTTCCAAAAGGAATCTTAGAGATCATCACCTTTCTCGTTTGACAAATGAGAAAGCTGAAGACCACAGGAGTTAAAAAAAACCCCACACATCCCAAGTCCCATTTCTACACTCTTTCCAGTGCTGTTCTTTCTCTTATTAGCTTGTTTAAATTCAATAGAGAAGAGAAAACTCAGTGGAATCAAAAAGTATTCTTTTCCTCTTTTTAATATAGGTAAGCCACCAAGAGACTTTTAAAGTAGGAGTCAGTTTTATGAAAGGTAATAAGTCGTTGAAGAACTGTTCTAAATCCTCAGAGTTATTAAAAACAGAAGTTCTGTTCTTTCAAGATTTCCATAGCAGACGTAAGTATTCCGTGTGCTTTGGCACCAAGAACCCCAGCACTGAGTTTTTATCTGCACATTTCAGCTCAGGCCTCCGGAATTTCTTGCCCATGGAATTGGCAGAGGAACCAGAGTTCAGTATTCACAGCGGTCAAGTTTGCGCAGACACAGCTGTATTTGAAGTCCAGCTCTCTTCCATTAGTCAACAGAACTTGCACACAATGCAAGTAATTTAAATGTAAGTGTTGGGATCTTACCCTACTTTCATATCTTTGTCATCTTTTTCCAAACCTGAAGATCACCCATGGATAAGCCAAGAGAACCCATGATCATGTGCACGGTGGAAAAAAGGCAAAATCAGGCAACCTGTAATTTAGCTCTTGGCCTCTTTATTTAAGGAAGAACGGCAAGCTTTATTCAGCAGGAAGGAGATATTCAATACTACCATTAAAAATAGCTAAGAGAGTCTGTTATTTCTTTTAAAATGTGTTTTTAAAATAACATATTACCATAGTAAAATTTGTTGAATTTTTTTTTTAATATGTATATTAATTTGTCTCTTTCAGTTGTCTCAGTCGCCTCTTTACCAGTCTCAAGTCAAATTCTGTTCAGAAGCACCAGGAAACCCTGTCACTAAGACCACTTGTGGCTGCTGATACGTGGAAACACAGCCACTGGAAATAGGCTGTATTTTTGACTACACCAGTTGCTCTTAGCAAATTGCTAACACAGAAAGCTATACTGGTTCTTACAACTCTTAATGGTCCAGCCACAATCCATTTATTTTAGTCATAGGGCTCTACAGAAGGGCACAAAACTGGTCAAATAAAGGCAGAGGCCTATGAGACATCGCTGTGGCTTTTGAGGGTAACAAACGGGTTCCAAAAACTGCTTGTTGCTTTGGCATTGGGGAACTTTTCCAGCCTGATTGGTAAAAGCAGCCATATGTTAACTTTCTTTAATAGGTCTAAGTTCATTTTATAGGAAGAGGCAAGACCGCACAGTCAAACCTCTAACCCTGCTATGTATTAATTTACTTGGTTCTGTTTATCACAAATAATTTTTCTCAGAAGCAAAATCCTGTCCGAGTTATAACTAAATATGCACATTTACGGGTCTTGTCAAGTGTATCTTAAAATAATTGTTTTTGTTATTCTGTGCTGCCATATTTAAGCAATGTAGGAAGATTACACCAAGGGCTAACTATCGACAAGAAATGACCTTTCCAAATTGTGGTCATTTGATTGGCTATTAATCTTGGCAGTATTTAATACAAGAATAGAGAGACTGGAAACATTTTGCTTCCTAAAGCTCACCAGTTTCAGACAATAATACCAGACTCAAAACCAACACAATGCATTCATCTCTTCTCTTATGAATAGTTGTAAGATGGCTTTTTTAAAAAAACTGTTCTATCTGGATCTCATCACACATAACAAGAACCCATATGCTGTGACTTCTCTGTTTTACACCTTAGTCTCAATTTATAAAATTATTTCAAATTCTGAAGTCTCGGGACATGTCCACATCCTGGGAGGCTGCTTGATGTGTTTCTCCTTCAAAATTTCTAGCCTGTAAGTTTCTAAAAGTTTCCAGAAAACCTTACACTTTTCTGAAAATTCTCTCCTGTAGGGCAGTGGAATGAGGCGTTACATTCATTCTTGTTTCTGCTTTCGAAGGAGTTCTTTCCAAGGACTCAAGTGTCTCACCTTGTACGACTCTCCTCCCCTCTAACACTTGATGCCACACCATCATTAGTATTTGAATAAAGACAATATAGAAATGTAGCTAAGGCCTTGCGCTGTTCAGTCTTGGAACCAACTACTTTCCCATGATGGTGATTGACAGCCTTCGATTTCTTTTATACTTTAAAAGAATATTAGAAAATATCTGAAAGAGGTATCAGGGTGGATATGAAAAGTCATTCTAAGTGACCTCATCTCTAAACTTTGATTACTAAACTTAGTTCTCAAAGACAGAGGAAGAGGGATGCAAATAAACAGAAATGAAGGGCATCTTACCCAGATATATGATCACTCATTCCTAGCAAACAGTGCCATGTGATTTTAATAGAGCGGGTGGTGATCTAAGTCAAATTTTCTAATGTCTGGTTCTGTGTTGGACAGAATCCAAATTCTTAATAAAATTAAGCTATGTTAGCTCTCTCACTTTGCTTGATATCTCAGGCCAGTTCGAGAAAGAAAAATACAGAAAAACTATACTCTCTCTGGAAGGCTTAACTGGTGGCTCACTGGTAAAGAATCCACCAGCTAATGCAGGAGATGCAGGTTGATCCCTGGGTTGGGAAGATCCCTTGGAGGAGGGCATGGCAACCCACTCCAGTATTGTTGCCTGGAAAATTCCATGGACAGAGGAGGCTGGCGGGCTACAGTCCATGAGTCACAAAAAGTCAAACAGGACTTAGCAACTAAACAACAGCATGCTTCCGGTCACACCCCATTTCCTCTCTCTGCTCTCATCTCTGCCATCCCCGCCTTCCAAACAATAACAGATGCCCAAGTCCCAAGCCATTGCATATTTTTCTGGCCAAAACTCTCTGGGAGAAATACAATGGTGAGTGTGCTCTGATGTCTCCCAGGTCCCACAGACAACTTCAAAGAAAGGACAGCTGAAATCTGGCTCCTGTCACTTTGCTTGGTCCTGGGGGAGGACCCAAAGCGACTTCCCAGCTGACTTTACCTTGATTGCACTCTGTCTAAGTGGGGAAGGAAGTATATGGAGATGCTCCAAATGGCCTTGCTCCTCACGTTAGATGCTAGTTTTATTCTGAAGCCAGTCAGTGAAGAGAGGCAAAGGCATGTAGTCTGGTGAGCTGTTGCACGCCTTGTGAAGACATGTCTACAATGCACTGGGTGATCATTAAACGGAGAGTGCAAGGATCTGGGTTCTGGCCTCGGTTGGACCTCAACACCTTCATCTGCAAAATGAGAGTTGAACCAGATGATCTCTAAGAGTTGTTTCAGGTCAAACAGATTCCTTGAATTGTATTCAAAACTTGTGTGTATGTGTTTTCATTGAAGATGAACTATTCCGAACCATTAAAACCTGTTTCAAACTCCAAAGTTCCTCTATGTAATTTTTTATTTGAAGTCACTCTTCATTTGGCTTTTCAGGATATAAAAATCGTAACTTTTTCAAGTTTATTCTTAGTAACTAAAATGAGCAATGTATATGTCCTTTCCAGCAGCAATCCTTTGATAAATGTTTTAAAAATTAATCTAAACATCGATTATAAAGTATTTTAACTAGGAAAATCACTGGCTATATACTTTTTAAAAATAGATTCTAAACAGTTTTAGGTTAAAACAATTGACTAATGATGTTACAACCTCTGTTTGCGTGCACATGTAAACCTAGATTAGAATACTTTCTGTCTCTAAAAATACCAGTATTTTTTTTTTCTTACAAGTTTGAAGTTGTCAGTTAAGGTTACACACACATTCTTAAGGAAATTTGAAATGGTCCGTAAAAACGAGTTGCTTTGAAATCAAAACACGAAAAAAATTTTATTTCCTTTTGGAAAACTATCCTTAAATGACTTTACCCCCCAAGAATTAGTGACTTATATTCTAGTAAGCATTTTGGAGTCGAAGCAATTCTACTACTTACTTGTTTTGACTATGAGAAATTTCTTTTCATTTCTCTGGTCTTCAATTTATTTTTGCGCCTAAAAAATAAAGATACTGAACTTGAATGAAATATCCTCAAAGATCCCTTCTCCTCCATGATACTATGGCTGTCCTTGGGATTCTAAATGTCCTGTTCTCAATATAGCTATTCTGGAGCTTAATGGAGAAAAGATGATGCTTTCATATTAGCTATGTTCTAGTTCTTTTATTAATTAAGAACAAATTTTCCTTTCTTGTCCTCAGTTCAGCTGAATGCTCCTAAAATCTAAAGACATCAGGAAATAAGAGAGCTTTATTTTTAATAGGTTTCCCTCTTTCTTAATGAGCGAAAGAAGTTTCACAATGTGTATTTAATTTTCCTATAATTTTTAAAAGGCCAAATTTCACTGGGACCATGAAAGAATTTTCTGATATATCCAGACTATATAGAAACCACCATTCCAGCTGGCTGAAAAGTAACGGCTTAGTTAAATTGACTTGGCCTGGTTCCCAGGCCCTTAGCAATATCTGAGAGTTAAGTCCATCACCTTCAGAAGCTACAGTAACTCTTTGATTCACTGTAGTCCCATTTAGCACATTCCTCTATAATAACATATTTGTGAATAATATGAGAAAGCCGATTCTCCTTCCAAAGGCACTGACTTTGTAACTTAGGATGGAACATCTCTGAGACACTGTCAGTTTTAAAGTTATTTCAAGTTGGTTAGTTACGTAGCCATTGGGGATGTGTTCTTTCTTCCTTTTCAAAAGTTATTTCAGGTGTCAAACAGTTTCATACAAATACATTTTGTTTTGATACCTTAACACTCATGAATTAGAGGACACATTTTTAGGGGGGATATTCTCTGCTAAGGAGTTCTTTTCATAAAGCCCACCACTTCTGTCCCCAAGCCACAGTGATTCTGCACTCCCCAGGAATGCTGCTCATGCATGCCCACCGTGGTGGGAAAGGTAGTCCAGCATTTAGGTGAAAGGTTGTGGCTAAGGAATTACACCTGCCCCACTTGCAGTTACAGAAACATTTTGTAATTTAGAATCACAGAATTCTACAAAAGACAACATCATATTATAGAAGGTATCCTATAACATCATCTTATCCAAATCTACCACACCTAATTTTATAAATAGGAAAGAGGAGACAATGGGAGGAAACAGGTATACTTGAACCACACAGCCTGGTTGACTTAAATCCCAGACTCTTGTGACTCCTTCAAAGTTCTCATGACACCTCACACGTAGAACCTGTGGAGACTGAAACTATCTAAAACTGCTCCTTGCACAGAATTTTTGATAAATGGTTTCTATTATGATTTGCCCACTTTTTTACCTTATACCTAAATTAGTTCTTAAAGATTCGTGAACAATCAAAGCTAAAAGTATGAGACCACTGATGTTACAAAACAGTGGCTTCTAGTTTCCTCATTATAGTCCTAACTGATGGTTGCTTTGCCGCTTCCACTAGAAATCGAAAGTTGTTTTGCTAACATTCAAGCAGTTGGAAAATTCTGTCATATCCCAACGTTTGTACTTAAAAGAGATGCTTATTTTTAAATAAAGGTAATGTATTTCAGGTGATTAAGGAATACTTCTCAAGCTGTAGTACTCGGGGCTTGTTCTTTTAAGTCCATTGGTGTGCTTTCAAGTCTCAACAGCTAGCTCCTTTGCAAAATCAAAATACAAGCTGCAGCAACTCTCTAATGCCACAGTAAGTTTAGAGAGATGCAGCACGCCATCTGTTAGAAAAAGGTCAAATCTGGTGCCAAATTACATAAAGGCGCAGTTTGGGGGGCAGAACGGAAATTGAATACACCAAGGTTGCTACTTGGGAAAATGATCAGTATATAATCTAATATCTTTAATTTTATATACATGAATATAATGTATGTCAACTTTGTACATGAGATACATATAGTATTTAAACATTTTACTCAACAGATAAGAATTTACAATAACAATATAACTGACTAAAGAGCTGTCCACTCAATATACTTAGATCTGTACTTTAACAGGAAAAGAACTGAATAGTTTACAATCATAGAAACACTGACATTTGAAACAAGACTTTATAAAATAATTTATATATATATATTTTTTTTATATATATCCTAGCATCTATTGAGAGGAATGATTTTCATTTGTGGCTGTGTGCAATGAATGGCATATTTTAAACTTTTAGGTAATAAAATAATTTAGAAGCAGTCCATGCATGGTCAAAGCAAGGGATGGCAGTTTCTTAAAGACATCCTCTCTCTGACATCAGCAGACATCAGCCACACACATGGTACCACTGGGGCACACTCGAACAAGTCTCCTCCAGCAATTAGTTACATAAAGTCCAATATACACCCGTTGACACCCTTCCTTCCGTAGCACAAGTATAGGTCACCACTTGTCTTAGCTGGGGGAGCAGTAGTCAGTTTCTGCACCATGTGAAGTGACTAACAGAACTTTCTGGTTTTCACCACTTTACTCTGATACTTCACCGAGTGCCCTCCATGTCCTGTGACATAAACATCCAGCAGGTAAGATTTTCCAGGCTGAAGACCTTTAATTGTTTCTGTGGTCACTGCTTTTTGCAGGTTCTGACTGTGGAAATATTTACAGAGGACCTTCTCTGATTTCTTCCTCGAATCTGGGCCCAGGCATTGGTTTTGCTCTCGTTTCTTCTGGTCTTCATTGTAATTATCATCCACTTCCTTTTTGTAGATGCAAAACTTGTTCCTCTCCTGGGTGCCTAGCCAAGCCACCGTGACTGAAGAACAGGTGCGGAGCTTGTCGAAAGCCTTGATGCGCCTGTCTTCAGGAAGAGACGGGAAAGACTGCTTACTGGGCCGGGTGGTAGCCAGGATTTTCAACATGGACGCGCCCTTCTTGTTTCCCTTCAGCCGGATGAGATATTTGGCTTTTGGTTTGCCTCTCAGCTGAAACTGCCGAATGCCTTCCACATTCTGAGACAAAAGGAGCTTCCCATCTCGTCTCACTTGGATTTGGACAGCGTCCAGACAAGAGTGAACGAAGAAGGTGACCTTCTGGTAAGACGGGACTGGGGCAAACCGGAGAAACTTGGCCCCCTTCCTTTTAACGAACACATCGGCGACTCTGCCGTCCTTCAGCTCCACCGTCTTCTGCCTGGCCTCCTCCTTGGTCCTGGCAAAGGTGCCCAGGTACGCTGTGCTCATGTTGCTGTCGCTGTTAGCCACGAAGACGTCGAAGTAGTACTGCGTGTCGGGTTTCAGATCCGAGACCGTGAAGATGTTCTTGTTGCCGATGCAGACCTTCTGAATGTCCGCCTTGGGCCTCGCGTGAGCATGCCGCCCTACTTTGGGGGAGGGCTTGGTCAGGGAGCTGCGCTCCTGAGCGGAGTTCTCGGAAGCAAACCCGAAGTGGGCGAAGTCGAAAGGGCTGAAGTCCAGGCCGGGTTTGGGGGCCATCATGAAGGCGTCGTCCGCACTCAGCTTGGCTTCCACCGCGCAGAGACTTTTGAAGTTGTGCTCTCTGCTGACGACCACACAGTACTGAATGGGCTGCTTCAGCACCGAGGCGGTGGGGCTCGGCTTCCACGCCAGGGTGACCGTGGTGCGTCCCAGGGACGTGACATCAACTCTCGGGTCGTAAGGCAGTTCGGGGTAGGGCTGGTCGGACTCTGGAGTTGTGGTGGCATAGACTTTGAAATGCGTGTCTTTCTCTGTTGAAAGAAGCTCCAACTGATATAAACCAGATGGAGAACTAGAAGATATGAAATACTCCACGTCGTTGCCTTTGTAGGAGAAGAGTTCCGTGCCTTCCTCATTAATGATCTGCTGCTTCTGCTGATCTAGAGGCTCTGGATCACCTAAAAGACACAAAAGAGGCACAGCCTACACGTCAGGACGTGCACAAGCTTAAACGGTGTTCGTGAAACAATGCAATTTCGTTTTTATCCATTATAAAAAGAATACATGTTCCTGTAGAAAATTGGGAGATACAAAAAGATAAAAAGACTTTCCATTAATATATGATCCAAAGACAGTCCTTTATTAATAGTTTGATTTCTATCAGGTTTTCTTCTACATGTTTCATGCAATTGATACTACTCTATTTTTCTCTGTAACTTTATAACATTTATTATCATGTATATCGGAGAAGGCAATGGCACCCCACTCCAGCACTCTTGCCTAGAAAATCCCATGGACGGAGGAGCCTGGTGGGCTGCAGTCCATGGAGTCGCTAAGAGTCGGACACGACTGAGCGACTTCACTTTCACTTTCATGTATTGGAGAAGGAAATGGCAACCCACTCCAGTGTTCTTGCCTGGAGAATCCCAGGGATGGGGGAGCCTGGTAGGTTGACGTCTATGGAGTCGCACAGAGTCGGACACAACTGAAGCGACTTAGCAGCAGCAGCAGCATTATGTATATGGGTACCTAGAGAAACCTCCCTTTTCTCTCATTTATTATTATATAATAGAAACAATACAGTTGGTTAACTTTTGAGCATTATAATAATGCTCTTATATATGTAAGGCTTTCTGATTTTAAATGATTTCTTCAGAATAGACTCCAATTAGTGGAATTTTTAGGTCAGAGGCTGCAATCTCTTAGAGACTAATCCCTACTGTCAAGCTGCTTACCAAAAAGATTCTACCAGTTTGCACTTGGATGGCTAGCCATTTCACTATTTTCACTTTTGATTGTAGGACCGGACAGTGTCATCAGAGTTAGATTATAAACCACCAGTAAGAGGATATAATTTTCAATGTGTAGAACACTTGCCCAGGAGGAATGAAGGGAAAGCATTGAAACTAAAATGTTTTGCTTTATTTTTGTTATCAGATATCACACAGATATCAGTGTGCACATACGTGAGAGGACCCAGAAAATGACTGCATAGCCAGAGTGAAGTAGATCTTTTCCAACTGAGCACAGGTTGGGAGTGAGGTATGTAGAAGTTCATAGTCCTAAACCATGTGAAGAACACAGTTGTCACATGACTATTCTTTTTCTCTATCTGTCTCATCACTCCCCATATGCTCTTTCAACATTGTCCTAATTACAGTTCCCCCATCACTGTAAATATCCAGCTTGCTAACATCCTGTCACATCATCAATCTCAAGCCTTACTTAAAGCTAGGATGCCTTTGCCCCTTAAGTGGGGGGTGGGGGTTGGGGAGTGCCGTGGACAGCATCAACCCAGGGCCTCAGACAGACTCTACTCATTTCTTTGTATCTCGTCATTTGCTCTCCATCATCTGAATCTTCCTTAAATGCCTAACCGACTCCTCCTTCTGACTTTCTTTTCATCCTGGACTTTCAGGCGGTGCTAAATGCCCTTCTGTTCTCTCTTCCTATTTACTTTTTACTCCCCAGAGATCAGAGACTCTCATCCTGGCTGCATATTAGAATCACCTATAGGGGCTTTTAACACAGCAATGTCCAGCTCACACACCAAGGCATTTAAATCACAACCTCTGAGGCAGGATCCAGCATCTAAAGCCCCACTGGTGATTCCACGGTTCAGGCAGGACTGCAAACCACAGCTAGGGGAGCTAATCTGAACCTCTTGCCTTTCCCTGCACCTTCAGTCCCCACACCTGTCTCTCTTAATCTTTTTTTTTTTTTTTTTTTTTTACCAAATCACAGTCATCCGATGTCATCCCGATTTCCCACATCTCCTTCTCAATGCCCAGCTTCTCCTATGCACCCACGCTGCTCTGTCTCATGAAGAGAAGGCTGTGTCTCATGTCTTCCAGCCAGCCATCCATCCAGGGGTCTGGGACCAGATCTGTCGGGGTACTCACCTGAGCTTTCCCCGCTTGCCTCCTCTGGCAGCTCCTGGAGGCTCAGCTTCCACTCTAAGGGCGCATCACAGGGCGTCACTGTGACGGACAATGGAGTGTTGTCCTCTTCAACCACAAAGAAATACCTGCGTGAGAGTGGACCACTTCAGACGGTGACAACTTATCCTCACACTGAACAACCGAGATTACTGGAAAAAGCACTTGGTTTAATTTGTGTTCATTTAACTGGCTATCTGACACAAATCATGATACTTTCAGCATTAACTGTGCAAGTCCATAGCCCAAAGTTCCGCAACCAGATTTACCGTCAACATGGTATGACATAATTAGATATTGAATCAAAATGTGTTGATTGCGTGTTACTTGGGTTAAGAATAAACAATTAACCCAGTCTGGGGGTGTTCTTTAGTCCAGGCCCTGCCAGTGCAATGTAAGTCAGAACAAAGGAATTTCCAGGGACATTACCCTACTGCATTTTCCACAAATTTAGTGATAAATTCATAAGATACGGAGGGCACTCTAAGGCACTAAGTATTCCAAAAGATCATTTTTACAGCTATGTCCTTCTAGAACGTATGTTGATCTCTAGCAAAATAACACTGTCTTCATGTTTTTACATTGTTGATGTCATTCAGTTGCTCAGTCACTCAGTCATGTGCGACACTTTGTGACCCCATGGAGTACAGCACACCAGGCTCCCCTGTCCTTTAGCATCTCCTAGAGTTTGCTCAAATTCATGTCCATTGAGTCAGTGATGCTTTCTAACCATCTCATTCACTGCCCCGTCTTTTGCCTTCAATCTTTCCCAGCATCAAGGTCTTTTCCAAAAAGCCAGCTCTTTGCATCAGGTATCCATATTTTTACATTGTTGATGTCATTCAGTTGCTCAGTCACTCAGTCATGTGCGACACTTTGTGACCCCATGGAGTACAGCACACCAGGCTCCCCTGTCCTTTAGCATCTCCTAGAGTTTGCTCAAATTCATGTCCATTGAGTCAGTGATGCTTTCTAACCATCTCATTCACTGCCCCGTCTTTTGCCTTCAATCTTTCCCAGCATCAAGGTCTTTTCCAAAAAGCCAGCTCTTTGCATCAGGTTTTTACATTAGTGACTTTTAGTCACAGCTTTCCTATCCCATATCGTTTTGGAGAGAGCTATCCAATCACCATTTGAGAGATATTTTTAAAAGGTAAAGATTACTGTGTTAGTCCGTGGAAAGACCCATTTCTCTATCACTAGGATTTTCTGTTAATGTAAATAGCCTAATGATTTTAAAAGCTGAACTTCCCTGGTGACTCAGACGGTAAAGAATGTGCCTGCAGTGCAGGAGACTCGGGTATAATCTCTGGGTTGGGAAGATTCTCTGGCTAGGGGAATGGCCACCCACCCCCATTATTCTTGCCTGGAGAGTCCTGTGGACAAGAGAAGCCTGGGGGCTCCAGGCCATGGGGTCACAAAGAGCTGGACACAACTGAGCGAGTCCTAAGAGGTGAGTGATTTTAAAACAACATTTTGAAAGATGAAAGCATTCTGTTCTACACATTCTTCTTAGATTTTTTAAAATGATGGTTTCAAAAAAACTTTTTAGGGAGAATAAATATTGCCTATGCATAACAATGCTATATCTTCTTACTCTGAATAATTTAGATGATTACGTTTATCTTTCAAAGCCCATAATCTTGCAAGGGAGGAAACTGATTTCCTCACTGGTTTCACCTCCTAGAGATGGTACCTCCTCAGTATCTTTTGCCTTTGCTTCCCTCCACATGTACCCCAATACCTTCTCCTGCCCGACCCCCATGTCCGTCTGCTCTATCAGCCTCCTTTGTGGCTCCTCTCCCCTCCCTGATCTCTAGCCTGCCTGGTGAGCCAAGGACCTGTGCCAGAATACTTTTCTACCCATGCTCATGCCCTGTGTGATCTCACCCAGGCTCACAGCTTTAGCCTCTTGTATGTTAATGGTCCCCGGATTTAAATTGTCAGCATGAATTCTTTTTTCTCATATAATTGAATTAATGCACTTATGGCTGCTCTGGGTCTTTGTTACCAAGTGTGGCCTTTGCCTAGTTGCAGCACACTCTGTTGCGGAGCACCGGCTTCTCACTGAGGTTGAGTCTCCTGTTGCAGGGCATGGCCTTGAGCTTTAGCTCACTCGGGCTTCAGCAGTTGCAGCTCCCAGGCTCTAAAGCACTGGCTCTGTACTTGTGGTGCATGAGCTTAGCTGCTCCCTGGCATGTGGGATCTTCCTGGAGCAGGGATTGAGCACCTGTCTCCTTCATTGGTAGGCAGGTTCTGTAGCCTGAATTCTTAACCAAGTTTTAGAAACAACTATTTTCTTGCTAAGTTTCCCTGGTGGCTCAGCTGGTAAAGAATCCATCTGCAATGCAGGAGACGCAAGTTCTATCCCTGGGTTAGGAAGATCCCCTGGAGAAGGAAATAGCAACCTGCTCCATGTTCCTTGCCTAGAGAATTCCATGGACAGAGGAGCCTGGTGGGCTATAGCCCATGAGGTTGCAAAGAATAGGACACAACTTAGCGACCAAACCAAATCTTCTTGCTATTTTCCCTTAGATAATACTGAAAATTTCAAACGTAGGGTGTCTAATCCAAGCTTCTCATTCTCTCCCCCAATCAGCTTCTCTTACAGTCTGTCTCTTCTCAGTAAATGACAACCCTAACCTTCCAGTTGCTCAGGACAAACATTTTAGAGTCATTCTTGATGTTTTCTTTGTCTTCCACTCCACATACACTGAATCAGCAGACATTTCTTAGCTTTGTCTTGAAAACATAGCGACTCCATCACTTTGTTCCACGTTCGCTGTTAACATCAGATCCAATTCATCATTTTTTCTTTCTTGAGCATTGTAGTAGCCTTCTGAATGGTCTTATTTCTCCTTTGAGCTCCTCAGTTTATTTACCTCCTTCCAGGAGGTGATATCCTCATAAGCCTAAATCTGAACACACTTGCTGCAAGCCCTCCAAATGCTTGTTTCATTCCGAGTAAAAGCCTCAGAACTCGCCGTGATCTGGGTCCCCAGCTAAACCTCTAAACTTGTCTCCTCCATCCTTTCCCTTCTTTACTCAGCTCCTTGCTCTCTTTGGAGTATTTATGGCACACTATTGTCTCAGGGCCTCTTAACTTGCTGTTCCTCCACCTGAGATGTGTGAGTTGGTCCATAAAGAAGTCTGAGTGCTGAAGAATTGATGCTTTTGAACTGTGGTGTTGGAGAAGATCCTTGAGAGTCCCTTGGACTAAACGGAGATCAAAGCAGTCAATTCTAAAGGAAACTAACCCTGAATATTCACTGGACGGACCAATGCTGGAGATGAAGCTCCAATACTTTGGCCACCTGATGCAAAGAACGGACTCACTGGAAAAGACCATGATGATGGGAAAGACTGAGGGCAGGAGGCAATGGGGACAACAGAGAATGAGATGGTTGGATGACATCATCAACCTGATGGACATGGGTTTGAGAAAACTGGGAGATAGTGAGGGACAGGGAAGCCTGGTGTGCTGCAGTCCATGTGGTCACAAAAAGTAGGACTCCACGGAGCGACTGAATAACAACCGTCTGAGATGCTCATCCTCCAGCTGTTGACCTTACTTGATCAGCCACTGCATCAGTCCCCTTCTCAAACACTATCTCACCATAGACCTACTCCGACTCTTTATAGAAGATATTACCTTCCTACTCGTGAAGTTCTTCTACTCTTCATTTTTCTTCAAAGCACTTATATCACTACCTGATGTATCACATATGCCTTTCTTTCTTTCTTTTTTTTTTTTAATTTTCCACCTCTCTTGACTAGAATGCAAACTACAAGAGGGCAGAGCATTTGGTTCAAAACTTAGGGAACAAAATAATGCTTCATAGATCTTTGCTGAATTAATTAACAAATAGGTTTAGCTTTTTGCTTTTGGAAAAAAGTGCTTACTGGTCAGAGAGCCTGACATTGCTCAGTGGGGGGGCCTCTGCCAGTGTCACTCCCATGTCATCATCCCTTTTGCTTTCTGTGCTTGGGCCACATAGGGCTTCTTTTGTTTTCCAGACTCACTCCCACCTTTGAGCCACTGGGATGTGTTCTCTGCCTGAAACACACCCTCTAGTCCTTACTAATATATGTGAAAAAATAAATAATTTTAATTGAAATATAGTTAATGTGCATGCCCTTACTCTCTGCCCCATCTTCACTCCACGCTCTCTTACTGGTGTGGCTGAGGCTCTCTCACATAGTCTGAGTGTCCTCCACTTTTCACTTGGGGCACCTCTTTAATTTGTGTAATGTTATTATTTGATTTATGTCATCTTCCCCACAAAGGCCCATTTAGGGTTCATTTTCCATGTCATTTTATTGCCAGCATTTAGCACAGATTTCTGCATGCAGAAGGTCTTGATCAACCTTTTTAATGAGTGAATTACTCAATGAATAAATAGAAGAATCATAACACCTACCTTATTCTAGCCTGAGGATACCTATGCTTAGAATCTACCTGAAGATACAAAATCTGAATGGAAATATATGACCCCCAGCTGCTGCTGCTGCTGCTAAGTCGCTTCAGTCGTGTCCGACTCTGTGTGACCCCATAGACAGCAGCCCACCAGGCTCCCCTATCCCTGGGATTCTCCAGGCAACAACACCGGAGTAGGTTGCCATTTCCTTCTCCAATGCATGAAAGTGAAAAGTGAAAGTGAAGTTGCTCAGTCGTGTCTGACTCTTTGCGACCCCATGGACTGCAGCCTACCAGGCTGCTCCATCCGTGGGATTTCCAGGCAAGAGTTCAGGAGTGGGGTGCCATTGCCTTCTCCATATGACCCCCTACTCCTATTCAAAGATGAATTAGGAATTGGAGGGTGGAGTTAGGGCTGTAGAAGGACAAACAAAGTGAAGCCCCTATAAAAGTCAAAACGACTTGTTCAGAATAAAGATAGATGATCATGCAGGCAAAATAACTAGATGACTGAATTGTTCACAGTATGGATTTTATGTACCTTAAGCATCCATAAAGATGGGTGCCAAATAGTTTAATTTTCAATTCAGTCAGATTTGGACAGTAGAGGTTTTGTTCCTTTGGCTAGGTTGCATAGGTGATATTAAGCACATAAACACACCTGAACCTATCTACATTACAGAGAATTAGGTAAGACAAAATAATTTCTTTAGCAGCACGTAATATAAAATGTATTCAAAATTTTCTGCTTTTGGTTTTGGTTTTTACGTGGGTAGCAGAGCTAACGCATGCTGAAATCCATGTGCAAGTTCATTTATTATCTTCTCTTCTCATTTCAGTCAAGAAAGTAGTTTGTTTCCCAGAGTAAGCAACTGTGTTTTAGTAACTTGAATACAGGCCATAAGCAACCAATAACAAAGAAAACAATGCCTGCATTCCACAAGGTAATCATTATATATATAAAACTTCAGGGGGTCCCTCTAAGTCAACATTTTCATATGGAAACACTTATGATTTAGGGATAAAAGATGATCTGAATAAACTTTTGCAATTTGACAAACATGTATTGTCTACCATGCACAGCACACTTGCGGAAGGGAGTTGCAATCAGAGCTGATAGGATATGATTTACAAACTTCAGGTCTTCACTGGCTAGTGAGAGAGACCGACATGTGATCAATATGCTCCAAATTATAATGCCGGAGTGAGGGATAAACACTCCATGAACCATTTAGACGCTGGAATTTATGTATAAACATAAGAATAATTAATGATTTTGTTTTCTTTTGCTGTTCTCCGCTGCCAAACTTTATCTGGAATTTCATCTTTAGCTGCAACATCAACAATGCCTATGCATATCTCCTGTCACATATTTTAGCTCTGGAAATGACTGTGGCTTCAGCTCTCTAACTAGTGTAAGTTAACACTATCTCCGAATGTAGATATCAACGTCTCCAGTCATTGTTTGTGGGGAAGAAAAGACCAAAAGAGGGAACAAACGAAAGACTGAAGACATAGGGAGGAAAGGAGCATGTGTTGTTCTGAAACGTCTTATAATAAAAATATGTTACTTGAAAGGAAAAAAATGTAATTTTAAGACAGCTCTTAAAACCAAAACTTATTTTATTTTTAAGAGACTGGAAGATCAAGGATAAACTATTTATTTGATTAAGTGATACGATTACATAATAAAGAATGCTGTCTTTTCAAGAATGCTGCAAAGTAGTGTACAAGTCCATATGGGAAATCAAAGAAATCGTTAACGAAAAATTTGGATTCACTCAAAAATTTCAAGAGACAAAAGGATATAAAAAGCAAAATGGTTTGGCATGAAATCAGCTGATATTTAAGACTAATTTGAATCATTAGAACTGCCTTCCCTGCCCTCCCCTGTTTTCACAGACTAAATCTCTGTAAATACTAAGACATCAAGTTTCTTCGGTGTAATTATCCTTGCATTTTGTGTCTTTATTTATTCTTATGAATGTCCTTGAAAGAGCCATAATTATTTTATGTAATACTGACAAATCAGTTCCTAATCTATTACTTGCATTAAAATGAATAATTTCATTCAGGTGGTGCTGAAAAGACACCCAAACAACAGGTCACATCAGTCACAAGTAAACTTATTATTTACTCTCATTCAGACTGTCCAGATGGCAACATGACTTCGCCACTCAGCAGAAGGGGAGAAACACCTTCCATTCTTAGTGTCAATCAAAACTGAAGTGACAAGAGAAAAATGCCCTAATGATCTGCTATACCTCAATCTTTGGAAAATGAATTGTTGATGATGACATATAGTATTACCCTTTGGAATGCCAAGGCGCCCCAAGTGAAAAGGAGAAATTGTTTTGAAATATGATAAAGAGGAGTTTGGGCACTTCAAAATAAAAAACGGAGATCAAAGCAGTCAATTCTAAAGGAAACTAACCCTGAATATTCACTGGACGGACCAATGCTGGAGATGAAGCTCCAATACTTTGGCCACCTGATGCAAAGAACGGACTCACTGGAAAAGACCATGATGATGGGAAAGACTGAGGGCAGGAGGCAATGGGGACAACAGAGAATGAGATGGTTGGATGACATCATCAACCTGATGGACATGGGTTTGAGAAAACTGGGAGACAGTGAGGGACAGGGAAGCCTGGTGTGCTGCAGTCCATGTGGTCACAAAAAGTAGGACTCCACGGAGCGACTGAATAACAACCGCCTGAGATGCTCATCCTCCAGCTGTTGACCTTACTTGATCAGCCACTGCATCAGTCCCCTTCTCAAACACTATCTCACCATAGACCTACTCCGACTCTTTATAGAAGATATTACCTTCCTACTCGTGAAGTTCTTCTACTCTTCATTTTTCTTCAAAGCACTTATATCACTACCTGATGTATCACATATGCCTTTCTTTCTTTCTTTTTTTTTTTTAATTTTCCACCTCTCTTGACTAGAATGCAAACTACAAGAGGGCAGAGCATTTGGTTCAAAACTTAGGGAACAAAATAATGCTTCATAGATCTTTGCTGAATTAATTAACAAATAGGTTTAGCTTTTTGCTTTTGGAAAAAAGTGCTTACTGGTCAGAGAGCCTGACATTGCTCAGTGGGGGGGCCTCTGCCAGTGTCACTCCCATGTCATCATCCCTTTTGCTTTCTGTGCTTGGGCCACATAGGGCTTCTTTTGTTTTCCAGACTCACTCCCACCTTTGAGCCACTGGGATGTGTTCTCTGCCTGAAACACACCCTCTAGTCCTTACTAATATATGTGAAAAAATAAATAATTTTAATTGAAATATAGTTAATGTGCATGCCCTTACTCTCTGCCCCATCTTCACTCCACGCTCTCTTACTGGTGTGGCTGAGGCTCTCTCACATAGTCTGAGTGTCCTCCACTTTTCACTTGGGGCACCTCTTTAATTTGTGTAATGTTATTATTTGATTTATGTCATCTTCCCCACAAAGGCCCATTTAGGGTTCATTTTCCATGTCATTTTATTGCCAGCATTTAGCACAGATTTCTGCATGCAGAAGGTCTTGATCAACCTTTTTAATGAGTGAATTACTCAATGAATAAATAGAAGAATCATAACACCTACCTTATTCTAGCCTGAGGATACCTATGCTTAGAATCTACCTGAAGATACAAAATCTGAATGGAAATATATGACCCCCAGCTGCTGCTGCTGCTGCTAAGTCGCTTCAGTCGTGTCCGACTCTGTGTGACCCCATAGACAGCAGCCCACCAGGCTCCCCTATCCCTGGGATTCTCCAGGCAACAACACCGGAGTAGGTTGCCATTTCCTTCTCCAATGCATGAAAGTGAAAAGTGAAAGTGAAGTTGCTCAGTCGTGTCTGACTCTTTGCGACCCCATGGACTGCAGCCTACCAGGCTGCTCCATCCGTGGGATTTCCAGGCAAGAGTTCAGGAGTGGGGTGCCATTGCCTTCTCCATATGACCCCCTACTCCTATTCAAAGATGAATTAGGAATTGGAGGGTGGAGTTAGGGCTGTAGAAGGACAAACAAAGTGAAGCCCCTATAAAAGTCAAAACGACTTGTTCAGAATAAAGATAGATGATCATGCAGGCAAAATAACTAGATGACTGAATTGTTCACAGTATGGATTTTATGTACCTTAAGCATCCATAAAGATGGGTGCCAAATAGTTTAATTTTCAATTCAGTCAGATTTGGACAGTAGAGGTTTTGTTCCTTTGGCTAGGTTGCATAGGTGATATTAAGCACATAAACACACCTGAACCTATCTACATTACAGAGAATTAGGTAAGACAAAATAATTTCTTTAGCAGCACGTAATATAAAATGTATTCAAAATTTTCTGCTTTTGGTTTTGGTTTTTACGTGGGTAGCAGAGCTAACGCATGCTGAAATCCATGTGCAAGTTCATTTATTATCTTCTCTTCTCATTTCAGTCAAGAAAGTAGTTTGTTTCCCAGAGTAAGCAACTGTGTTTTAGTAACTTGAATACAGGCCATAAGCAACCAATAACAAAGAAAACAATGCCTGCATTCCACAAGGTAATCATTATATATATAAAACTTCAGGGGGTCCCTCTAAGTCAACATTTTCATATGGAAACACTTATGATTTAGGGATAAAAGATGATCTGAATAAACTTTTGCAATTTGACAAACATGTATTGTCTACCATGCACAGCACACTTGCGGAAGGGAGTTGCAATCAGAGCTGATAGGATATGATTTACAAACTTCAGGTCTTCACTGGCTAGTGAGAGAGACCGACATGTGATCAATATGCTCCAAATTATAATGCCGGAGTGAGGGATAAACACTCCATGAACCATTTAGACGCTGGAATTTATGTATAAACATAAGAATAATTAATGATTTTGTTTTCTTTTGCTGTTCTCCGCTGCCAAACTTTATCTGGAATTTCATCTTTAGCTGCAACATCAACAATGCCTATGCATATCTCCTGTCACATATTTTAGCTCTGGAAATGACTGTGGCTTCAGCTCTCTAACTAGTGTAAGTTAACACTATCTCCGAATGTAGATATCAACGTCTCCAGTCATTGTTTGTGGGGAAGAAAAGACCAAAAGAGGGAACAAACGAAAGACTGAAGACATAGGGAGGAAAGGAGCATGTGTTGTTCTGAAACGTCTTATAATAAAAATATGTTACTTGAAAGGAAAAAAATGTAATTTTAAGACAGCTCTTAAAACCAAAACTTATTTTATTTTTAAGAGACTGGAAGATCAAGGATAAACTATTTATTTGATTAAGTGATACGATTACATAATAAAGAATGCTGTCTTTTCAAGAATGCTGCAAAGTAGTGTACAAGTCCATATGGGAAATCAAAGAAATCGTTAACGAAAAATTTGGATTCACTCAAAAATTTCAAGAGACAAAAGGATATAAAAAGCAAAATGGTTTGGCATGAAATCAGCTGATATTTAAGACTAATTTGAATCATTAGAACTGCCTTCCCTGCCCTCCCCTGTTTTCACAGACTAAATCTCTGTAAATACTAAGACATCAAGTTTCTTCGGTGTAATTATCCTTGCATTTTGTGTCTTTATTTATTCTTATGAATGTCCTTGAAAGAGCCATAATTATTTTATGTAATACTGACAAATCAGTTCCTAATCTATTACTTGCATTAAAATGAATAATTTCATTCAGGTGGTGCTGAAAAGACACCCAAACAACAGGTCACATCAGTCACAAGTAAACTTATTATTTACTCTCATTCAGACTGTCCAGATGGCAACATGACTTCGCCACTCAGCAGAAGGGGAGAAACACCTTCCATTCTTAGTGTCAATCAAAACTGAAGTGACAAGAGAAAAATGCCCTAATGATCTGCTATACCTCAATCTTTGGAAAATGAATTGTTGATGATGACATATAGTATTACCCTTTGGAATGCCAAGGCGCCCCAAGTGAAAAGGAGAAATTGTTTTGAAATATGATAAAGAGGAGTTTGGGCACTTCAAAATAAGTAACTTTAAATATATGTAGTTTATATGATATATACATATATATATGTATTTGTATGATCGTGAAGAAAGCTGAGCGCTGAAGAACTGATACTTTGAAACTGTGGTGTTGGAGAAGACTCTTGAGAGTCCCTTGGACAGCAAGGAGAACCAACCAGTCCATTCTGAAGGAGATCAGCCCTCCTGGGATTTCATTGGAAGGAATGATGCTAAAGCTGAAACTCTAGTACTTTGGCCACCTCATGCGAAGAGTTGATTCACTGGTAAAGACTCTGATGCTGGGAGGGATTGGAGGCAGGAGGAGAAGGGGACGACCAAGGATGAGATGGCTGGATGGCATCACTGACTCGATGGATGTGAGTCTGAGTGAACTCCAGGAGATGGTGATGGACAGGGAGGCCTGGCGTGCTGCATTTAATGGGGTCGAAAAGAGTTGGACACAACTGAGCGACTGAACTGAACTGAACTGAATTTTTAAAGGTCAAAATACTTAGAAGCATGATATGAATTCAGTTTGTTGATGTTGGCATGAAAATAAAATGGCTCATCATTGTTTGGTTTGATGCTTTCAAAACCCTATCATATTGATCAAAGAAATATCCTTATAAGACAATGCAAACCCCTGAAGAATCAAGGGTATTAAATAATTTCATTTATTCTCCAGAGTCCTACTTAGAAATTTCCTGCCACCCAGAAGAAAAGAAAATCTTCTCTCTCCACCCAAAAGATCACAACCAGTGAGAATCAAAGAGCTATCTGGTGACTAGAAGTGGCACTACCATTTTTTCTTTTTTTCTTAGAGAAAAATACACAATGCTATTCAGAGACTGGGCTTCCCTGGTGGCTCAGATGGTAAAGAATCTGCCTGCAACGCAGGTTACCCAGGTTCAGTCCCTGGGTCAGGAAGATTCCCTGGAGAAGGAAGTAGCATCCCACTCCAGTATTCTTGCCTGGAGAATTCCATGGACAGAAAAGCCTGGCGGGCTATAGTCCACGGGGTCACATAGACTCGGACACGACTGAGCGGCGAACACTTTCACTTTCATTCAGAGATTGATTGCAAATCATCTAAACTAAGTAAGTCTAAAAGTTTCCTTTCTTTTTTAGAGACATCCTTTCTGAGTTTATTGATAAAGGAAGTACTGCAAGGGAGAATACCTTTTAGGTGTGTCTCTAAAGAGATAACTGCTAATTTCAGCTCCATCTGGAATTACTGACGAATCATGAAAAAATGCCTTGTCTCGAATTTGCATCTGAAAGAGTTCCTCATCTCGAGTAGGCAACTTCTGGGTCCTTGAGCTGAGTGGTAACAGCAGCCACAGCATACACCAGTGGAGAGGCACCATCCTGGGGCGACAAAAATAATTGCTTATGTTAATTCTACAGGCAAAACATTGGGCAATTTGCAAACTTTCTGATGGTTAACACTATTTTGGTTTCCACAGAAAGAACTGTATTATGTACTTTGGGTGCATACACATGAGCTTGAGGGCAAATTTGCTGGTTTGTTTTTCAAAGTATTTCATCGAGTTGATCAGTTACTAAACAGATTTTGAAACAAAAGTGGATTAACTTGGTGGATTAACTTCATTGTGTATTGAGACAGAAAATCTCCCCTTCAGTATGGAAGAAGCGGTCACTATAGATATCTCCATACAACTGTCTCAAAGCTTGAAATTTGACATAAATCACAGAGACCCATTGAGAGCCAGAAAATTACCACTGCACAGTTATTTTTATTCTTCCTTAAAATTTGACTAAGGATCCTACATATATAGAAATATTCTTAGTCCGCAAATCGAATTTTCATAAATCAGAGATTTTAAGACATTGTAAGTTTAATTTTCTTATAGGTGAAACAATTTGTCCAAAATCACAAGGGGAGCTATTTGCCAGTGTCTAGTATTACAGATTTACCAGACTCTTAAACACAACATTTATATATAAACCTTCACCATATTAAAAAGCAGGCTTGGATTCCCACTTTAAATCAAGAAAGACCATTGGAAAGTTCTATAGTTAGGTCAGCTGCCTTAATCCCCAGCAGAGTTATGTATTTACCATCCCGGTCTAGTGTTTTCATTGAGTTACACTTTGGCATTAATCACTGACTTTCCATTAAAACACATAAACAGTAGTGGATCACCCTCTAGGGCACCTTGCTGGAGAAATGTTTTCAAGGACACCATTTTCTGCGTGTGTCCTTCTCCCAACAGGAAGCTTCAGGTAGGTGAGTTTCTTTTCACATTAAGTGCTTGTGAAAGGCTTTTGCTTCCTTTGAGGATTTGGTGCCAGTTTTCCTCAGAAAAAAACCTCTGAAAGGAGTTGTTTTCCCTTATCTCTTTGACAACATACATCAGCGAATTCAAGCATTAAGGAAATATATTGTTTTTACATTGAAGTACTTTAAATAGTGCGAGAGTCAAATGCAAATATTTGCGATAGTTTGAGATGATTTGAATGCCAGTTTTATTTCTAAAAAGCCATTGCTATAGCTATGAGGTCACTTCTACTTAAACCATCACTTGACTTTAATTTTATCCTTCTTTCAGGGAACTTTCCTGGTGGCTCAGAGGATAAAGCTTTTGCCTTTGATGTGGGAGATCTGGGTTCGATCCCTGGGTTGGGAAGATCCCCTGGAGAAGGAAATGGCAATCCACTCCAGTATTCTTGCCTGGAGAAGCCTAGTAGGTTACAGTCCATGGGGTCACAAAGAGTCGGACATGACTGAGCGACTTCACCTTCAGCTTGAGGGCTACCAAAAATATATTCATACAACTGAACATATTTTTTGAGGGGAATACGCTTTTCTTTTTTTAAATGAGAGTTTGAGAAGTAATTTTTCCCAGTGAGCTTGCTTGCTTAGAAAGTTCATGTAACTTGCTTTTTCAAAAGTCGTTATCTATCATTGCTCTGCAATTTTCCATATAAAATATCTGCAGTATTTAAGAGTTATTGTGTGCAAAATACACAGGCATCCCTGGTGGCTCAGAGGTAAAGAATCCGCTGGCAATGCAGAAGATGCCAGTTTGATCCCTGGGTCGAGGAGATCCCCTTGAGGAGGAAATGGCAAACCACTCCAATATTCTTGCCTGGAAAATCCTATGGACAGAGGAGCCTCGCAGGCTGCAGTTCATAGGGTCAAAGAGAGTTGGTCAGATATGACTGAGCATACCCATCTGCATGTGCAAAACACAGTGCTAAGTCCATTAACTGCACTATTGCCTTTAATCTTCACAGTAACCTTATGAAGTATGTACTAGCCTTATATAAGAATAAACCTCCTTTAACATAAGCAGAGAAAGGATGTAAACCCAGGAGAATCTGACTGCAAAGCCCAAACATTTATTCTCTATAATCTCTCTCAAGAAAGCAATAGAGGTTCTTATTTCCCATCTTTATTTCTCAATTGTCTTGAGATTGAATGAAAATTCAATGTCACTGAATGACCGAATGTTAAGAAAGTTGGCATTTTGGTCTCAGCTCCTAATTAGAAGTGTAATCTTAGGCAATTCACTTCACATTCTGGACCTCAATTTTATGAATCATTTGGATGGAAGGTTTTTCTAAAATCTGAAAATGAACAATGACTGAGCACTAAAATCCTTTTCCCAAATAGCTAGCAGATTCCCTGGTGGCTCAGACAATAAAGTCTGCCTGTAATGTGGGAGACCTGGGTTTGATCCCTGGGTCAGGAAGATCCCCTGGGGAAGGAAATGGCAACCCACTCCAGTATTCTTGCCTGGAGAATTCCACGGACGGAGGAGCCTGGTCAACTACAGTCCATGGGTCATAAAGAGTCGGACACAACTGAGTGACACCACTTTCACTTTAGGAATAAAAGCAGCCCTCTTTAAGTTTCATTAAATAACCTGTCCCTCAGATACCCAGCTGACTGTCAAGGAAGGGAGCCCAAGTGTGGTTGGGGGTGTTAATGGGAGCTCATGTAACTTACTTAGACAAACGTTATATCTATGAAAGATGGCTTGGCAGATCAAAATCAAAACTCAGTAAACCTATTCCAAATAAGTAGGGACATGGTAGAGAAAACTGAATGGAACCTCCACTCATGACACCTAATCCCTCCCCTTCCGATGCCCTTTGTCCTGTAACTAACAGAAATGCAAAATCCAAATGGGATTTGATACGCTGCTCCTGTAAAAGAGGTGGCAAAGATAAAGAACCTGATAAACAACCCGCCTGTCAATGCAGAAGACATGAGAGACATGGGTTCGATCCCTGGGCCAGCAAGATACCCTGAAGGAGGGAGGGCCTGGCACCCCACTCCAGTATTCTTGCCTGGAGAATCTCAGGGACAGAGGAGCCTAGCGGGCTACAGTCCACAGGGTCACAAAGAGCTGGACACGACTGAAGTGATTTAGCACACACCCTGTAAAGAAATACTCATTATTTCAACAAAAGAAAACTTATTCAGTTTACTTTGCAGCGGCATTTCGAAACTTTCGCAGAGGAGTCCAGATAACAAGATACATCTCTTTAGAAATGGTCAGAATTTGACGTCCCATATTTATTAGGAATGGAGAGCCAACATGCCAGGGAAGCACTTGTGTGTGAGATACTCAGGCGCATTTGCCCTAGTATCAAGGGCAGCCTTCCCTCGTTAGCCCTGTATTTGCCCTGAAAGCCGTCAACTGCACACACCTGAGCAGGACAAGCTGCCCAATGCCCCAGGATATCTGGGATATTTAGGTCAGCCCCAGGGTTAGAGGGCCAGCTAGTTATGACTGGTGGGAATTTTTCCAGCAGCCTCAGCTGCCCATGGGAGGAACTTTCTCTTATTAAATCAGCTAATTGTAAGAGATGAATTTAAGTTAATAAGAACAATATTAATAAATTTTGCTGTGTATGTGATGCATGCCAGGCACTCTTCTAAGTGCTTTATATCTATTATCTCATATAATGTTAGCAACAGCCCTATGGTGTAGGCAATATTATTTATCTCTCCTCAAAAATAATCAAATTGAGGCTTGGACGAGTACGATCACATAGTGACTACACCACCATATGAGGAATGTGAAGTCTCAGGAGTGACTTTAAAAGTGTGGTAAATATGATTCTTATACATTCCTCAGCCTCAGCTACTTCGTGATGTAATGCTAGGTAAAGTGGACAACTTCAGATGATAGGCTTCTGCAGAGTAAGTGTTGAAGACAGTTATCCATGGGACTCCGTACTTGTCTGTGCATAGGTGGGAAGCAGAAGAACTGACTGCTTTTGTTCCAGATTACCATCTTTTCAAGGATGTTTGTGTCATTCATAGCCTTGAAGATAACACTTCTGGGGCCAACAGCAGGTGTGATTATTACCCATTATGAAAACCCGATTTCGCTAAGCTCAGGGCTGCTCTCTTGTAATAATCCCCACTGTAGGTGCCGGTGCCACAGGTCCCCTTTGCATCATGCTGTGAGATTCAGGGGTCAGGGGCTGAGTGGCAGAAAATGGTACTGCTGTGGACCTTGGCTCCTGCTATACTCTGAGTAATGAAGCCCTTTGTCATTGACCCAGGAGCCTCATATCATCTAGTACCCATGAAACTATGGCAGGCTAACTCGATAGCTTGCAAGGAGGGCAAAATCTCAAACACGTTACAGGTCTTGACCCCAAGCGTTTTCTTGTTAAGCTACTTTACTGGCTTGTTGACTTTACTGGCTCAGGTAGACTTTTTTATTTAGATAATCACCAACAGAGAATAGACTAAGCTTTATCTTTTGCTTTCTTTATACAAATATATTTCCACAGCTTAAATTTTATCAGGCCACATTTTCTGTTTCTGAAACAGTTTTAACCATTTTAATTGGTACATCAGTTATGGGCAAAACAGACCCTTTTCAGAAAAGTGTTTAAAATTAGTATGCTCCCTCTTATTTTTATTGTATTTACAGGAGAAGATGGGTGTTAACTGAACCTATTGTGGTTATCATTTCACAAGGTATGTAAATCAAACCATCATGCTGTATGCCTTAAACTTACACAGTGATATATGTCAATCACTCAACAAAACTGGAAAAAAGTTAGAATGATTCTCCAAACACTGGAATTTATATCTATAGGATTATTGTTTTCAGAATGTTATCTAATAACATTTGTCTACTGCTGGGGAAAAAACATATTCAATTATTAGGGAAACCCAATAATTTGTTCAATTTGATCAGGTTATGGGCAGAATTTTTCTAACAAAATGTATCTAAAAGAAGCATTGAATATAGTTAATCAAAAAACTATTATGCAGACATATTGTGCATATTTTTACAAGTTATATTCACTGATTCAAGTTTAAAGCTTTATGTAAGCATTGTTTAAAGGGTGAAATTTTATAGAATTTTTTTCTCTACCAAAGAAAGTTCTTAAATACTCAACTTAAGAATTAGTCACTTTAAATAAGTAAGGGAAAACACATTCTTAAGAATAAGCCGTGGGTAAGCCAGTACTTTGGCCACCTCATGCAAAGAGTTGACTCACTGGAAAAGACTCTGATGCTAGGAGGGATTGGGGGCAGGAGGAGAAGGGGACGACTGAGGATGAGATGGCTGGATGGCATCACCGACTCGATGGACGTGAGTCTGAGTGAACTCCGGGAGTTGGTGATGGACAAGGAGGCCTGGCGTGCTGCGATTCTTGGGGTTGCAAAGAGCCGGACACGACTGAGTGACTGAACTGAACTGAAGCTAGTCTATAACAGACTTTTCTTCTGAGATTACAAAAGTGCCCTCTAATGGCATAACTATTTCTTTCATTTCTTTTTGTTCCTTCTAGGTACCTAGAGCTCCTCTAGGTTTAAAGTTTAATGTAAATAATATTTCTCAGAATTTCTTTTTCAGAATTATTACTTCTGTAATGGGTAATACGGTGGGTAATCTAGGAAATGTGTCTGCACATCAAGAAGTCTTTCTTGTTTCTACAATCAAAGGTCTAGTTCCAACAGAAGTAGAACATTGCTAAGATGGTTGCAAATGTTTTTATTTTGCTGGACAGAGTGATCAACTTGGTTGCACAAGGATTCTTAGCCCAGAAAAACTAGGTGGTATTATCCTATTAAACGGAAAAGATTGACTTCAACTGTTTCAGTTGTAAAGTTCTGATGAATCAGGTACATGGATGTTAATCCAAAACTCTGAGACTGTTTGTTCGGTCAGAGGCTTTCTCCATATTTGGCACACACCTTCCTATCTTACCTAGGCTGAGGCTGACCTAATGATTTTATATACCTCAGTCTCTAACCTAGATTACTGTAATTTAGATATTGGAGATGAGAAACAGTTTTATCCTTTGGAGTGCCACTGCAGCCTAGAGTCAAAGGAGAAATTATTTTTGAAACATAATTATTCAATGAGATGTATTGTGTATTCTGTACTTAGAAATACATAGAAAGGTAGAGAGAGGTTTCGACACTGAAAAATAAATAACTTTAAAGGTTATTAGTCTATAGGATATGATACACACAGAGTTGAGGAAAATAATTCAGACACATTATATGAATCCCATTAGTTGATGCTGTGGGGGGTGTGTGTCTCTCTGTGTGTGTGTGCGCCCTGTGGGCTTGCTAAGTCGCTTCAGTCATGTCCAACTCTGCGATCCTATGGACCACAGCCCGCCAGGCTCCTCTTAGCTGGGATTCTCCAGGTAAGAATGCTGGAGCGGGTTGTCACGCCCTCCTCGAAGGGGTCTTCCTGACCCAGGGATCAAGCTGCGTCTCTTAGCTCTCCTTCTCCTGCACTGACACATCGGTTCTTTACTGCCAAAGTTGATGTTAGAGTAACTGAGCAGAGGTTCTAAAAGAAGCACCTTTTATACACAACATTCCACTTCTGTATTTGCTGCCCCCTCTCTGGAACGTGAGTGAGCACTACTGCTCTAGGCGGGTGGAGAGGGGCCGCTTTAAATGTCTGAGGACGTGATGACTGGAGTTGCTTCTCCCACGTGCTCTCCCACCTTCTCTGCTGGGCTCTCTGTTGCCGGCCCTAGAGAGGCAAAGTGGAGAGTGGACCACTGAAGGTGAACTGAGGACTAGTTTTAAAGAAAATGCCAGTGAAGAGATAGGAAGCATTTGCATTATTCTAAAAGAGGTAGGGCGTGGAGCAGCTGACGGATAACTGAAGACACAGAAAGAATTCTAAGACTTTATTTTTGGCATTAACTTGAACTTTTTATTCTATGAGGCTTTCAGTATAGTTAAAAGAAATAGTCATATTGACCTGGCATATCCTTTTCCCACACACCTTGAGAATTGAAAATGGTCATATGTAAGCAAGAAAAAAAATTAAAGGAACTTTGAACAATTTGTCAATGTACTAACTAAAAACCCAGGATGACCCTGGTCACCACCAAAAACCCACAATAGGCCTAAAAGCAAATAAAATGTTCCCCAGGGAGTCAATAGCAGCTCCTCCACTGTCATTTTGCAAAATTTATCTCCAATTACATAGTCAACCCACTGATTCACTTAGTGAAAATGAAATGTACTACTGGAAATGGTGTAAACAAGGATAATAAGTAAATAAGTCTGGTTAATTATTTTTACTTCTTTGAAATATGTATTAAATGCATTTAACCACAAATCCTAATTGAGACTCTTGTCTTAGGAGTAGAGAGATATTTCAAACCACTGAAAAACTTGCGTTTAATATTTATAGACTGCTGTTTAGTTGCATTATCTTACTAATGTAATACATTTTCAAGTCTGGTAAATAAAACATTCTTTTAGGTTTTCATGGAACTTTCCAAGACTTTCTGAATAGAAGATGTCATATAAATTAAGGCATCGTGACCGTTCCCATTTTTGTGGATTCCTCAGAACAGCAGCAACAGCTCTACCTGCCTAGGAAAGACATGATAAAAGCAAGTTCCTCCATCACCTTCCCACCAACCAAGGACCTGCAAATTCCCGTAGAACATGTGAACATAGTTGTAAAAAATGTCATCAAGCTCTTATAGACATTACACGGCATAAAACTTAATAAGATTAAATTCATCAGGATAAATAGGCCACATGTAGTACACAATCAGAAAATTCATCGAGTCATTAAGATTCACTTAAAAACTATCCAGTGTGCCCAACCATGTGTCTGCCACAAACATGAAATAAATTTACAATGGCCAAAAAGAAGGATGGGCATTCTGAATATTCTTGAGACAAACGCATCTGGAATAAATAAAATCTAATGTTTAATTACAGAGACTGGAAAGTACATGATTATAATTTAGTGAGGATAATTTTAAGGAAAGGTCTGCCACAGAGATTTCTGTTCTTTTCTTTTCCTTTTTAAGTGCAAACATTTAGTCTTTTAACTTCTATTTTTAAACTTGAGGGCATTTGTTTTTGTTTGAATCATCCATGCCACATCTGATAATAAATCTGAAGCATCTGATCTAGCTGTAAAGAAAAAATTGTAGCTTTGGTCAGGGGAATGGCCCCCATGTCTGCCAAGATCTGCTCTGTGAGCAAGGAGGGATGGGTTGTGGTGGGGTGGTGGTGGAGGGGGTGTGTGTGCCGAGGGGTGCTCTGTCTTTGCACTTTGACAAAGTAAAATGCCCATCCTGGATCTACAGACTCCCTCAAGGCAGAAAAAAAAGGAAAACAAAACAAAACAAAACACTGATTTCCAGAAGCTGTTTTGTTCTCCTGTCTTTTGTAAACAATGAGAATATTAACTGAAATTAATTGGTTGTCCCTATAAATGTAGACAGCCTCTGCTATGGTTGAAAATTGCAGGGAAACAGGGCATATTGTGGTTTGGCATGTTTTCATATTTGGTAAGGGTGAAGGCAGCAAGTAGGAGTCCAGGGCTCCCGGTCAGCTCTGAGTGAGTGGTCCTCTGCCCTGGCTGGGTAAGCTCCTGTTCCCTGATAACCTCAAAGGCAGCTGCAATATTCCCAACTCCTATGGCTCTATAGAGCAGAGCCAGCCTTGGGCACAGAGTTCATAGGCTAAAGCTCTCTAAATGCGGGCTGTCATTACAGAGTGGAATGATGATTAAGGGTTTTAAGAGTTCATTATGTCAATAATCTATGGATTAAGGACCTTCACAGGCATTTCAATGGCAATGAGTCCAACCTCCTCTACCACTTCTCTAAATGATTGCCAACTTTCATTCTGGAAGGAAATTAAATTAGTATGAAAAAGCAATGTAAAATTAAAACATGCCAAAGATCTGAATAAAGTTTCCATTCTGTCATCCCCTCCCCTCTGATCTTCATGGTATGCAGTTCATAGCAGGGCCGAGGCTGGGGCACTTTAATTTGAAAAGATAGCCAAGCCTACATAATAAGAATAGCTTGAAAGAGGATCAGGTTATAAATGAAGTAACCTTGTATTCCAGCACCATTAATGCCAACAGAATAATGAACAATAGAAACGGCCAAAATAAATGTACTACAGATAGACAGTAGTCTTTGATTTAAGAAGCCAGATTCATTTTACCAAAGGAAGGAGTAAATCTCCTCAAATGCATCTGATAGGTGATTCAAAGGTATGATAAATTCAAAAGTAATTTAGAAGATATGCCAAGTAAAACTGAAACAAGATTCTAAATATCCTCCTCCAATCAGAATTTCCTCTGTAATTACAACTGTAATAGCTGGGCTCATTTTCACTATCTCAGAAGCTAATGATTCCTGGAATAATGAAAGCTCCTAAGGGAGGAATAATATGCTCGGTTGCTTTTCTTACTTTAGTTTGGCAGTTAAGCCTTATTTCCTGTTGATCTGCAACAAAATGGAAATGACTTTCTGTGCAATGTTCCCCAAAGTTGTTCATAAACGGCACACGCCATCCTTGACAGAAATTCAGCGGATGGAACGTGGCAATGTGCCAATAGCACCTAGCAGCATCACACATCAGCCTTGAAGATGGGATATGAACTATCATGGTCAGCAGAGTCCCTGCCGTTGAAACATGCCAAAAATACCCTGAAAGTGTAATGACCTTGACTACCCATCCATACCAGTCCACCGCTTAGCACTGAGTTGAGTTGATGTTAATTATGCATAAGAGTAAGTGAACACCTACCAAGAGGGAAAGGGTGGCTGAGATTATAAACAAGCGCTAATTTAGAGCTGGAGTGAAAAATCCCCAAGAACTGGTGAGGAGAGAATAGGACTCAGTGGAAGTAAGAGGAGAAGAATGAACTAGACTCAGGAAAGGGAGATGGAGGTAGGGAGGGCAGGGGGTTGATTCGACCGAGGACTGCATCAGGAAGAGTTAAACAAACGTCAGCTGAGCCCCTGCACGCGCTGGACGCTGAACGATATGCCACTTGTACAAGACTTCCGCTCTTCTTGAGGTATTTACAGTCTAGCAAGAAGTGAGGAAGAAAATATTCTTATGCAGAGGTGAAGAGAGATCAGTATGGAACTAATGGCAAAGATCTGTAAAAGCAAAAGGCAACTTTCTAAAGGGTGTGAAAACAGCTAAAAGATGATAAAGTCCCGTGGTTTACAACCTATGTTTCTTAGCCATTACTGAAATTCCCGGGATGAGTTCTGAAGAGGGTCCTTAAAAGGTCACCTCATGTGCCTGAGACTTGGAGAAAGACCCCAGAGGCAAGGACAAGTATTTCTTCAAGACAGTTTTAAAAATCACTGTTCTCTTTTCCACACAAAATCTCTGTCCCCTGACCTGGAAGCATGGTTCAGGGGGGAAACCGCAGACTGAGAGTTAAGACAAATCCGCTGTGGGCAGGAGGACTACCCGTGACGACGGCTCACTCTCCAGGTACCCTGCGGCCGTGGGTCCATCTAGGCTGAGTCCATCCCATCTATTACAGAGGCGGCAGCACGGGGCAGAAGTGAGGCTCCTCCCGGACACACTGCGCCTTGGGCTCCTCTGCATCTAATTCTCAGACAAGAAAGAACAGGCCACAGACAGAGTGAAGGAAAACCAGCCTGCTTTTATGGAAACATGGCCGTCCACTTCAGGAACTGAATGATTGCTGCTGCAGGTTAACCTTCCACAACCACAGCAATAGCACAGGAGAATATCAGTGTGAAAGTCTACTGGCAAGTCAACCCAGTTCTCCTTTCCTGGAGATGATGATTAACACGCTAGAGGTGGGTTGTTGTAGACTTACTGGAGGTTGGAACTATAGCATATCAGTTATAAATTTGACATTTTTAAAGTTATTTCAGCCTATAAAATAAATTCCTGTAAAAGCTCCAGGAAAGGAACTTTTCAGGAAGATACTCCATAGATTTCTTAGGACACCAAAAACAAGATATGGTCAAAGGAGCTAAAACTCAAAAGAACAAGAATTTTCTAAATTCTGACTCCATATTCCAAACCAAAGTGGGTAATGTGAGAGTCAAACTGTTAGGAGTCCAGCCAGGTCCAATTCTTGGGGACCCCACGGCCTGTAGCCCACCAGGCTTCTCTGTGCATGGGATTTCCCAGGCCAGAACACTGGAGTGGGTAGTCACTCCATTCTCCAAGGCTCTTCCCGATCCAGGGATTGAACTCAAGTCTTCTGCATTGCAGGCAGATTCTTTACTGTCTGAGCCATCAGGTTAATAATATGAGGATTCAAAAGAAATATCCTAGGAATATATAATTACTTATGAAGACAAAAGTTACATATCCAGACACCAGAGTCCACTCACATCCCTATCACTCATTCACTGTCTTGTTTCTTAACATATATGCAATGAGTCCTTGCTGTATGCCTGGCACTCTTCTGGGGACAGGGGTGACCTTGTGAATCTGTGTTCTAGTGTAAAGTAAAAGTGAAGTCACTCAGTCATGTCTGACTCTTTGTGACCCCGTGGACTGTGGCCTACCAAGCTCCTCTGTCCATGGGATTCTCCAGGCAAGGTGACAGCAATATACAGATGCATACATAAGAAAACACGATTGGCTGGTTTTCATTGCCATGCAGAGAATTAAGAGGCCTGTGGGAAAGAGTGTGGTGATGCCTACCCTAGATGTACATTTAGTTACATATTTTATTATTTTGGGGGCCGCACCATGTGGTATGTGAAATCTGCTCTGACGAGTGATCAAACCTGTGCTCCCTGCATTGGAAGCACAGAGTCTTAACCACTGGACCACCAGGGAAGTCCTCTAGATAGTGTATTTAGAGAAGATTTCTTGGAGGAAATGGCATTTACTCTGAGATATAAAGGAAAGGAAGCCAGTAAAACAGATGTCAGGGGAAAGAGCATTCCTGGCTCAGAAACAGCAGGTGCACAGGCCCTAAGGTGGCACAGCCATGGGGCACCACCAAGAGGAAAAGATATCCGTGCAGAACAGAGTGGGTGACGGGGAAAGCTGAAGGCAAAGGGAGCCCCACACGCAGCCTTGCAAACCGTATGAACAGGTTAGGATTCTAACCCGAGTGTGATGGAGAGCCCTTTCAGCAGGCCAGGAACCACATTCTGGTTCATGGTTTTAGGAAAAACTGTCTATTACATAGAAAATGGATTTGGGGGAAGGGATCATCGTTAAAGCAAAAACCAAACTCATCTCTGTGCAAAAAGAACCGATGAAGGGAAAGCTACTACAGTTGTTCACGGTAGACATGCTAATGGCTTAAACCTCATGGCAGAGGCGGAAAGGAGTGGGGAGATTCAGGATTGTTTAATAGGCAGGGTCAACAGAATGTGCAGGTGAGCTGGAGGAAGGGAGTGAGGAATCAAAGGTAACGCCTTGATTATAGGAACCTAGATACAAGAAAAGGACAAAACATAAGTAATGGAGAGATGAAAGAAATTGAGAGAAAGGAAATTAGTCAAGCAGAATTTCAAGCTGGCATCAAATAATTTTTGAGGTGTTGGCCATCTTAGATGCAGTTTTTAAGAGCTAATTTTTATACTGGATAAAGTATTAGAAAAAGGAGAAACATAAAGATACACAGGCCAGGGTGGGAAGTAGCTGGATGTGTGGGTTGATTTCAGTTGTCAGGTTGGGAAAACGTGGTAAGACATTCTGAGGAGTGGCAACACACACACATGCACGACGTACATATGCGCACACATGTGCACACACACACTGGGGAGAAGCAACACACACGTGCACACACACATACACACATACATGCACGCATGCACACATAGACCCATCCACACCCACACACCAGAAGTTGTTTATTTGAACTTACATTTCAAATGGAAGGAAGAACATATGATATTTAAGGCCAATTACTTTGTCAAAAGTTCTGATAAGGGGCTGTTTTTAGTAAGTGAGTAGGAAACCAAGGAAGACAGTTATAGAAGTTACGAAGAATATTTGACAAGAAAACACTGCGATTTGGCATATATGACCAGACCTCTTCATAAACTGTGTCCAAATGCATAGACAAAATAAAACTTAGAACTTTGTAATGAACCCACATCTGCCAAGTGTCACCTAGCAGATGCTCCCAGGCCGTTTTCTGGCAAAAGTACAGGAAGAGTAGAGGAATTCCAAGACAGAGGAATGAGATGAGGTGGACTCCACAGGTGTGGGTAAGAGAGAGGCAGGCTGTGCGCTCACTGACAGGCAGGAAGAGGCAGTGGAGAAAGCAACGATGTGACCCAGTGGGTCACTGGGACAGATGCCAAGCTCTGAATGCGCCAGTCTGAGGGAGGAAAACGAGCCGTCTTTTCAGACATCCTGTATACTCATAATAAGCAGTTACTAACTACTGATTGACCAATGGACCAAATTTAACGAGGATTACATCTTCTGAACTGAGGCCATCACTGTTTCTTTGGTCCCTGGGGTTCTCCGTTGCTTCCCCAGGCTTTCTTCCATTCGGCAAGCGGGGCCACTCTTGGTGTGGAGCATGGGCTTCTCTTTGGGTTTGCTTCCCTTGCTGCAGAACCCGGGCTCTAGGGCGAGCAGGCTCAGGATGCAGTCTGCAGGCTTACTTGCTCTACCAGGTGTGGGATCTTCCCCAACCAGGAATCGAACCCACGTCCCCTGCCTTGACAAGTAGATTCTTAACCTCTAGATCACAAAGGAAGCCCTTTGTTACTGGTTTTGTGTGTTAGTGACAGCAAGGATAAAAACCAAAAGATGAAAGCAAAATACTGTAACAGGATTCTAAAAATTCATCCATCTCTTGACTCATGCATCAGCAACAACCTTGAAACGTTCTGTCCTTCCCCTCTATCCCAGAGCAGACATACTACCTTCTCAAAAGAACTTCACAGTCTAAAAGGTTTTTTTAGTTCTACTCATCATACTAACAAAACCAGGTACTTCAATTATCTGACTTCAGAGATATTCCTGTTCTCAGGACAAACCTGGTTTTAAAACTTGCCTTGGCAATTCTGCCAGCTCTGTCTGCTGAACACATGGGCTGCATCTTCCATCGGTTAGGATCAAAGAAATCTTTAGACCCGAGCTTCTAGTGATATAATAAAAAGTGATATTCATCCACAGGCAGTGACAACAGAAACCTTTCTAGGGGAGCAAGCACGGTGGAATTGCAGAGCTCACTGGCTGATTCAACAAACAGTTATCGTACTTACTCTGTGCTAGGCACTCCTTGAGGTCTGGAAATACAGCGGTGAACAAGATGCTTGCGTGAGGTTCTCATGCTTGCAAAGCTTACACTTTGTCGGATTTAAGAGAGGCTCCACATAAAGATTCCTGAGAGCAGGAGCACTGTGAGGCAAATGAGAGCGGTGAAGAGGCAGGAGGGGAAGCCACAGAGAGGGGAAGGCAGGAGGGAAGCCACAGAGAGGGGAGGGCTGGAGGGCACAGAGCTAGCTCAGTGGTCAGGAGGACCTCTCTGAGAAAGCGCTGTTTCAGCAGGGGCCTGATGGAGAGACTAAGCCCCACCGAATATTGGGCCTAGAAGGGACCTTTACAGATGAGGAAACTGAGGAAGACAGAGGGGAAGGACCTTCTTCATCTCCCAGGCTTCACATTCAGGAATTTGCCTGCATGAACTGGGCTACCCTGTGGCTCAGTGTTAAAGGATCTGTCTGCAGTTCAGGACACTGGGGTTTGATCCCTGAACTGGGAAGATCCCCTGGAGAAGGGCATGGCAATTCTTTCCAGTATTCTTGCCACGGAAAATTCCATGGACGGAGGAGCCTGGTGGGCCACAGTCCATGGGGTCGCAAACAGTAAAACCCTCAGCCACCCAAAGGCTTGAGCCCACATGGGACCCCAGTGACAGTCACATCAGGAGGGGAAGACCTGACCAATGTTAACCCCGAGGTGGGGGGGCTGCGAGGAAGGGCAACACCACAGGTTTTCAAGGTCCATTATCAGATGAAAGAAAGATCAGGAGCCCTGTGGCCTGCCCAGCTAGTCCAGGGGCTGGCAGGGCATGACAGGGAAGGAGGCTGGAACGTGGTGAATTACTCATCTGATAAAGCTGTGAAACTGAACAGAGTACTTTAAAAAGTAGGAGGTGTTCCGACAGAGAAAGGATGCTGCCTGACTTTCCCTAGGGAGATTCCTAATAGGATTGCAGCAGTGTGGTGTTTACTTAGAGGGCTTGTTATCTGAGCTCTCTCTGTACGCTGTCAGTAAGTGAGCTGGTGTTTACTAAGTGCCTATTGTGAGTTCCTTGGGGACTTTGAAGGCGGATAAAGCAGAACCACAGATCTCCTGTAAAAATCAGAGACTTTGGTTCTTCTGTACTTTCTTATCTCACTTGAATTATAGCTATTTTTGGTTTTTTCCTTGTCCCTAAAAAAAAGCTCTTCATGAGGCTTATATAACATGAGTTTACCCAAGAAAGTGCCCCTTAGACAGAAATTACTTTTTTACTCTTTATATCCTCTATGTAGACTTTTTTAGTTCTTGCACAATAGGCACTAAATAAATATTTGCTTAATTTTGCTGCTTTCGAGAAGCTTATAGATGGAAGTAAGATAAATAACCTCAGATATCAGATGATACCACCCTTATGGCAGAAAGTGAAGAACTAAAGAGCCTCTTAATGAAAGTGAAAGAGGAGAGTGAAAAAGTTGGCTTAAAGCTTAACATTCAGAAAACTATGATCATGGCATCTGGTCCCATCACTTCATGGCAAATAGATGGAGATACAATGAAAACAGTGGCAGAATTAATTTTGGGGAGGCTCCAAATTCACTGCAGATGGTGACTGCAGCCATGAAATCAAAAGATGCTTACTCCTTGGAAGGAAAGTTATGACCAACGTAGACAGCATATTCAAAAGCAGAGACATTACTTTGTCAACAAAGGTCCATCTCATCAACTATGATTTTTCTAGTAGTCATGTATGGATATGAGAGTTGGACTGTGAAGAAGGCAGAGTGCTGAAGAATTGATGCTTTTGAACTGTGGTGTTGGAGAAGACTCTTGAGAGTCTCGTGGACTGCAAGGAGATCCAACCAGTCCATCCTAAAGGAGATCAGTCCTGGGTGTTCACTGGACTAATGAAGGAATGATGCTGAAGCTGAAACTCCAATACTTTGGCCACCTGATGCGAAGAGCTGACTCATTTGAAAAGACCCTGATGCTGGGAAAGACGGAGGGCAGGAGGAGAAGGGACGACAGAGGATGAGATGGCTGGACTGCATCACCGACTCAATGGACATGAGTTTGAGTAAACTCTGGGAGTTGGTGATGGACAGGGAGGCCTTGTATGCTGTGGTCCATGGGCTGCTAAGAGTCGGAAGGTAATTTGAAATGTCTCCCATTAGAAAGATCTCTAAACATTCTGGACCGTGCAAGGCCACTGGGGATGGTTGTTGGCTGCTTCCTCCAGGCTGATTGCTGGCTCCAGACCCATTTTCCTTCCTTTCCCAGGCATCTAACCCTCAAGGTGTGGAGTGGCCAACCTGAATTTGGGCTCTGTTACGGGGACCCTTCTATACCTTCGCTACTGTGGGCAGATTAAATACGTGGAACCACTCTGAACCTTCGTTTCCAAGTTTGCTGTCTGAAAGGTAACAGAGACACTGTGCCATTTCAGACAAACCTGGCGAGACTGCTGAAGGGCTACCTTGAAATCAGGGCACACTGGCATTACTTCAGCAGCACTCATCCTGCCAGCTGCTAAACCAGGAAGCTCAACGTTCCCTGAGGTTTTGGTCCCCAGGTTGCATGACCCATCACCTCCTGCCCCTCCCCTGCTACATCTCCTCTCAAAGGCGCTCTCTCTTCTCTACCCAAGTGGCCAGCGCCTCACCGTCCACTTACTGACCCTCCCTGCCTGCTCTCACACCCGTGTGCCCTGGATCTCTCCTCAGTCCTTCCTCACAGCACTGCTCGGTCCCCTGGATAAACAAAATCAATTTCGTTCTGCTGCTGAAAAAAAAGTCATATGCTCCCCATGAAGCAGAGTCTGAAGGCCACGCCCGCGAGGCCCTTTGGGTCACAGGCCCCCTGCTCCTGCAGACTCACTTCTACGCCCTCCCAGCGCCGGGAGGACCTGCCGCCCCTGCGGCTGGGGCACCGTCGCCCCCTCTCTGGGGACAAACTACCGCGCACTCTTCACTCCAGCGTCTGCAACCGCAGAGAAATCAAGGCCTGCACTTTTCCGCGCTCATACTCCTCCTTCAAACCATTCTGCATTCTGTCTGTGTGTCTTCTTGAGACCCCCAGATGGCACGGCCACGTGCCCCCTCTATGGCGGCGACACAGAACCCACTCCAAGCAGAGGTGGGTGACGCTTCACGAGTGTGTCATGGACTGGACAAACGACAACAACATGGACAGTTGTTGCTGCTTTACAGAAGCTGTTTCACAAATGATAATAAAAGCTAAATAGGACACAAGTTATGAACGCCTTTGACAATTTTCTTTCCCACAATATCTGATGATCCTGAAGCTTTACTCCTTCCTCCCCGCCAGCAGTTGTTTTGGTATGACAGCATTAAAGCCTGCTTGCTACCAAAGAGGATTTGGCTTCCGTGCCAAAGCCCAGGACAAAATCACAACAGTAATGTGCAAAAACTGTACTCACGATACTATAATCCAGTGGTAGGTGGATGAGACAGATACACCAGCGACCTTAAACAGTATCTATGGTTAAACACTAGATTAGTCTACTTCCAGAAGAAAGGGGGCACATGAGTATCTTGTTCTGGTAAAATGAAGTAAAAGTATTTGAACTCTTTGGCCTTCAAATTCAAGGCCCAAAACAAACTGTACCCTCAGAGCCAAGCCTGTGGAGAGATGAGATCACGTTCTTCAAGGACACCGCACGTGTGTGCCGGTCTTGTCCAACTCTTTGCGACCCTGTGGGTGGTAGCCCACCAGGCCCCACTGTCCGTGGAATGATCCAGGCAGGAATACTGGCATGGGTTGCCATTTCCTGCTCCAGGGGATGTTCCTGACCCAGAGATTGAATCAGCGCCTGGCTGCTGCCAGTCTAGAGTTTAGAGACCCTCGTCTTTTGCTCTCATTCTCCCGTCTCTTGCCTCTATGAATTCAGGATTACATGTTTCTACAAGCACTTGAATTTAAGTTTCGGTTTGTTTTTCTACTCTCTTCCATTCTCCCCTGTCGTGCAATTTTTATGTATGTATTCATTTATTCATTCACATTTGGGGACTGTTAACAACTTTGCCTAAAATAGAAAATAATCACTGGACTTACAGGAAGAGGATCAGAGTTGGAAAAGTTCTGACTGAACAGTTATTGGCTTTTGTACTTTGAGCAAATGTGCAAGCCTCTTACTTAATCTCTTGAGTTTCAGTTCCTTCGTCTACAAAATGAAGACAATTATTCCCAGGATTATAAGATTAAAAATGGTAGACATGATGCTCTTTTAAAAGTAAAGAAAGTTCTATTCATTAACAAATATTATAAGCCAGCTGTCCAACTAGTTGTAAAATTTTATTCAACAGCAAAAGACACATGTTTTGAATTGCTCTTACAACAGCGATATCAGAAGGAGTTTCAGCACCAGATTATTCTACCTTTATTTACCTAATCAATCAGGTAAAAGGTTAGGTTTCTATTTAATAAGAGACTGACCAGAAACACAGAGGAAAGTGTAAGATGTTAAGCTTTTAATAATCACATAGACAGTAGGAAACGGTTACTATTCCTCCTCTTACCCTAGATATGTCTTATCTGAAGACATCAATATTATTTAATAAAAAAACATGGGCTATAACTGATTCAAAGGTGAGTGTACGCAGGCTTTTTAGGCACTAGATCCAGCAAAGGCTTTAAGAGGGACGTGTTGAGATGAGAGAGCTGAGGATTAGGCTCAGTTCCCGGGATGCTCTGCATTATTATTTCTGGATTAAGAGATGATTGAAGAACAGGACACTCAAAAGGCAGACGATGCAGACAGGCCTCACAGTCACTTTTAATGAAGAGCTTATAGCAAATTATGATGAAATAATACAAACATATATCCCTAGATCCATTAGAAAGATGACTGACTACAGAATACTGACCGAGTGTGGGAATGCACACCCACAATTATGTCATTCCTTCCTCCTCACCTCAAAAGTAAGAGACATACTGAGGTGTGGCTTTCGGTCTTATTAAAATCTATTTAAGGGAATCATTAAGGAAAAGCTGCAGCTGGTGAGTCTTGGGGGTCAAGGGTGTTCATTACAAGATAAAACCTGCCAAGACAAAGAGATGTTTCCAAACTGCCTCTTTGTGGTCCTTGCTGTTGTAAGTGTGAATAAACTTTACACATAGAGTTTTTTCAATTATAAGACTGAATTTGGTGGCTGAAGCATTAATACGGGTGTGTGTGTATAAACATTTTCATTATTTGAACTTACTTATTCCTCATTGTGTTTTAAAGGGCTTTAAACGTTTAGGATATTTGGAATATGTGATATACATGTCTATAATGGCTCATTATTCCACTGAAATGTGCAATTCCATCCAACTTTCTTGGAAATCATTGTTTTAAAAACACCTTAAAACTGAACTAACTTCAAATCTTACCTCTCAACAATGTCACATTATTAGTGAAATAATAAAATAATTGTAGTATAGAATTACTATTTTTTTTGCATGCTGAGTCGCTCAGTTGTGTCTGAGTCTTTGTGACCCCATGGATTATAACCCACCAAGCTACTCTGTCCATGGAATTTTCCAGGCAGGAATACTGGAATGGGTTGCCACTCCCTTCTCCAAAGGATCTTCCAGACCCAGGGATCAACCAGTGTCACCTGCATCTTCTGCATTCAAAGGCAAATTCTTTACCACTGAGACCCAAATCAATGTTGCCAGGAGAAATATCAACAATCTCAGATATGCAGATGATACCATCCTTATGGCAGAAAGTGAAGAAGAACTAAAGAGCCTCTGGATGAAAGTGAAAGGGGAGAGTGAAAAAGTTGGCTTAAAGCTCAATATTCAGAAAACTAAGATCATGGCATCTGGTCCCATCACTTCATGGCAAATAGATGGGGAAACAGTGGAAACAGTGGCTGATTTTATTTGTTTGGGCTCCAAAATCACTGCAGATGGTGGCTGTAGCCATGAAATTAAAAAGAAGCTTGTTCCTTGGAAGAAAAGCTATGACCAACGTAGACAGCGTATTTAAAAGCAGAGACATTACTTTACCAACAAAGGTCCATCTAATCAAAGCTATGGTTTTTTTCAGTGGTCATGTATGGATGTGAGAGTTGGATTGTGAAGAAAGCTGAGTGCTGAAGAATTGATGCTTTTTGAACTGTGGTGTTGGAGAAGACTCTTGAGAGTCCCTTGGACTGCAAGGAGATCCAACCAGTCCATCCTAAAGGAGATCAATCCTGGATGTTCATTGGAAGGACTGATGGTAAGGCTGAAACTCCAGTACTTTGGCCACTTGATGCGAAGAGCTGACTCATCTGAAAAGACTCTAATGCTGGGAAAAACGGAGGGCAGGAGGAGAAGGGGATGACAGAGGATGAGATGGTTGGAGGGCATCATCAACTCAATGGACACGAGTTTGGGTAAACTCTGGGAGTTGGTGATGGACAGGGAGGCCTTGCCTGCTGCAGTCCATGGGGTTGCAAAGAGTCGGACATAACTGAGCCCCTGAACTCACTGAATACTGATGCTAAAATGGATTTTGCAGCTTACTGATTTTTTAGTACTAAACCTACCATATATAGCTGGAATATGTTTCAAAATTAGAGGGTATATGTCTCTAATACACTTATAAATCATTCTTTAATCTTTAATTTTCTCATTAGACTCCACTTTGTGAGGAAAATGTTCTATTGTTTTTTTGCAGACAACTTGTTTCTAAAGTATGTTAAATCTTTGTCTGTTACCACACATATATACATCGGACACAACAAATAGTGTATCGTGGGGCATTTTAACACTTAGGTTTGCATGGCTGGTCAGTGTAACTAATTAAGAGGAGGGCAAAAGAAAGGAAAAGAGATTTGCCTACAATTGATTCCATAAGTATAAAAGTGAAAAGTGAAAGTGAAGTTGCTCAGTCGTGTCCAACTCTTCATGACCCCATGGACTGTAGCCTACCACGCTCTTCCGTGCATGGGGTTTTCCAGGCAAGAGCACTAGAGTGGGTTGCCAGTACTCTTAGCTATACGTAGACTTCATAAAGCAAAGTGATGAACTAGTTTGCCTTTTGTGATTGGAGTAGAATCTGTGCAGTGTTTGGGGATGTGGGGAGACAGGAGAGGTTTACACCAGACCTTATATATAGTCAGCAATCTTTACCCCATTTCACTTTCAAAAATTCTCCTTATTGAAAAAAAAAAAGCCTTTAGCATTCTCAAAGGACAGGTGTGGGGCGTTATTTATCTACTTATCCTTGCTTAAGCTTTGTGTACGCTCTTCCGTGCATGGGGTTTTCCAGGCAAGAGCACTAGAGTGGGTTGCCAGTACTCTTAGCTATACGTAGACTTCATAAAGCAAAGTGATGAACTAGTTTGCCTTTTGTGATTGGAGTAGAATCTGTGCAGTGTTTGGGGATGTGGGGAGACAGGAGAGGTTTACACCAGACCTTATATATAGTCAGCAATCTTTACCCCATTTCACTTTCAAAAATTCTCCTTATTGAAAAAAAAAAAGCCTTTAGCATTCTCAAAGGACAGGTGTGGGGCGTTATTTATCTACTTATCCTTGCTTAAGCTTTGTGTTATTTTAAATTGAATGTGTTTACTCTCAAAGAAAAGTTGTTTAGCATGAACTTAAACACAGATTTTAAAGTGGAAAATGTAATCATTTTCCCCTAAAAAATTTCCTAATAAGTTAAACTATAAAAACAAATATCAAATAAAAAAATAAATAAAACAAATAAAGAAACATGTAGCACATAGGCAGCCTATGATTGAGGTCTTGTGGACTTATACAATAATAATGCTATTTTTTAATCATTAAATTATTTTTAAAAACTAAGCAGATTGTGTCCTTGCAAATTAATTTGGCA